>BGPR01004183.1:0-16590 GCA_013235015.1 Araneus ventricosus | reverse complement strand
TCTTAAAACGTTTTGCAACTACTTAATATTTAGTTTTTACTACATCATAATGAACAAAAACTTACTTTCATAGAACGAATTGTCATGTTGTGATTATTGTTCTAAATTCTTATCGATCTCATCTATTATAAAATGGAGAAAAAATTATCCATCATGGTTTGGGCAATTGTTTCCTGAAATTAATTAATTAAATCTTTTCTCTTCAGAAAATTAAGCCTATAATCCACCATAAAAATCCCTTTGAAAACAGTAACAGCATCAATGGCTATCAGAATCAATATTTAATCTAATTTACAGTAATTAAATACGTATTTTGCATATATTAATATGATTTTCCAATGCTTATTTGATTAATGAACCTAAACAGCTTTCTTATAAACTAAACTAATGAATATTTAACAAGCTTTGAAGAATGTATTACAAATATTTATCGGAATTAATTTAACAAACAGCTTAACACAAAATAAAAGTTTTTCTTTTGGTGAATTCATGGGCAGCAAATACTGCAATAATTTAAATTTGTTTGCGTTAGAGGAAATCGCTTTTTCTAGATAATTAATTACAAACTGGTAACTTTTTCAAAAATTTTCGGTGATGATACCGTTTCAATTGAAATTGAAAACATGTTTTTGAATGATGTCGTATCAGACAATGTATTTTTCTGCCCTGATTCTTCTGGAGTGTATAATAAAATGATTGATTACATAATTAATATTCTTCCGTTTTGGAGTTGAAGTTGTTTGTTTTCCGTTTCGTCGAATGTAATTAATTTTAGATGCACGCAACTATGAGAATTGAATTTCGGTTGGTTTATGTTAGAATTCTTTTTTCCAAAGGAAATTTGTAAAAGTGGAATGCTTTCATTCTGTGTGGATGATTTTTATTATTTCATGAATAAACGAACTATCTAAGAGAACCCAAAAGCGTGAATGAGAAATAGAGCGGTAAATAATATTTAAACCGTCTCCTAACTATATATTTATTCTAATTAGTACGAGCTTAGTTCAATATTTTTTCAACTAGTACATATTTATTGAAGAATAACCTTATTTATTATTATACCTTTTGATATTTCTTTATACTGGTGATACGTAAGGAACAAAACTGTCATAAACTGTAGACAAAGGAATACAAAATGAGGAAAAATTAATTTCTTTTTATTTCAAACTGAATTCTTTTTTTAAAACATTCTATTCCATATTTTATTTTTACCAATTATTTTTGTTGACATACTGAGAGAAGTAAATTTAAAGAAAGACAAAAAGATTAATATAAAATCGTCTGCAATTCAAGCTAATTTAAATTTAATTAAAAGATAGATAATAATACATGTAGAGATGGCTTAATAAAATCTTCTGTCAGAAAGAAAAAGCAAAATAGGAGAAAATAAGTTAATTTAAACTGAAATATATATAAAATGGTTATTAAAAAGCAAAATATATGTGCCACTACAGCATCACGATTGCAAATGGCAAAGAAAAATAATGATCGTTGCTTTAACCGAAGAAATTATTAAAAGATGAATAAATGATTCATAAGTATGAATGGAACAAAACTAAGTAAATACTTGTCCCATGAACAATCACAATCACAGATTATTATTAGACATTATTATTTAAAGGGCGAGGTATTAAAATGTTTTTCTTAAGAATCAGTTATAAACTGAGAACTCGTATTTGAATTAAGTCAGGACCGTCAGGCCCTGATAAACTTTCGCGTTATTCTTCCTCTAAGGAAACTTTTATACGTTTCCTAATAAACAAAATCATGTTGAAAAAACTTGAGATGCTGTCATTACATAGAAATTCTTATATTCTTATTGTACCATCAAGTTTCGTTAGGTTAGTCAAGAATCATACATTAGCACTTGCAATGACTCACTATCTCTACAAGGAAAATAGTTTTTTTACGAATTATATATATATGTAACCGTATTTAATATTATGCCTGACAAAAGCATGACTGCAACACACTTTGAACTCTGCGTCTCACCCACAAGGAAACGGAATGGTAGAGAGAGTACATAGAACAATATTGTCCACCATTGTAACCTCAATGGAGGAAGATGATAAAAGAGATTAGGACAGTAAAATTAAGAAAACAGAAAGGAACTTGAATAATACTGTGAATAAAACTCTTGGGAAAACACCTTTTGAAGTTCTACATGGATACGTACCTAGATTTAAAGATGGTATTCTGAAACTGTTCGCTGATGAAGAGCATGAAGTTTGGAATGACCCAGGAGAACTACAACTCGAAGCAAGAGAAAAAATTGCTAAGGGACAAGAGAAAATGAAAGCATGTTCCGATGGAAAGAAGTCTGGAAAATTATTATTTGATAAGGGAGAAATCGTGGTAGTTAGAAAGAATCCTAAGGTGATATGTGAGCCAACAAAAACTCAACCACGATACCGAGGTCCCATGGTTGTCACAGAAATACTCCTTAGTGATACATATAGAATCTCACAACTGGAACCTAGCAATGGCCGTCTCTATGCTACAACGGCTCACGTCAGTCAGTTAAAAGCCTGGAGGAGCTGGAATGAAGACGATGATGACTCTAGTGAAAATTCCGATGGTGAACCTGAACTGCAAAGACCCAAACGAACTGTACGTAAACCAGAGCGTTATGGAGTTTATATGCCGGACAGATAGAACTTTTGTAATTTTTTTATTTCACTTTATTTTTTCTTTTGTGAACGTATATTTGTTTTGTTTTTGTAATGATATTATTAAATGTAAACAAAATTTGGTTCAATTGAGGTCAATTGGAAAGTCAGGATGGTCGAATGTACGCGTGTTTAATATTGTGCCTGACAAAAGCATGACTGTAACATATTTATTGTATAACAATGCATGACATCAGATAAGTGGCAACAGCAAGATGTGTGCTACTTTGAATTTGAGTTTTAGAAATATTCTAGAGAGAGACGAGTGCGATTACGGTTGAACGAAGTTACGAAGTACGCAAATACGGAATGTAATAGTTGTGTTTTAATGTTCTAATAAATGTTTGTTTAGTCTTAGAACAAGTATTATGAACGTCAATCGAGAAGCCAACATATATATATATATATATATATATACAAAAGAAAACATGAAAAACACGTCATAAAAGAAAAACCAAAACAACATAAAGGAACATAACGCCAACGTCCGGGACTCGTCATCAGCAAGGGAAATCCCGAACGAGCGTATACATAAATTCGGTGTTTTCTAAACTCAAACTCTAGCATTAATGCTAAAAAGGAACACCGAACAAAAAACAATAGTTTGGAACAAGGAAACAAAGCAAAAAGCCCAAGTCCAATTGAAAAAATAAAAATAAAAAGCCCATGTCCAATTGGAATAAAACATATGAAACCCAACCTCAAAACCAACAATGCGAAACAAAAATGAAGAAAAAGGTGTCTAAACTCACCCAATAATCCACAAAAGGACAGACAAAGGATTCAAAACTAATTTCTTGATTGCTTATTGCATTTGTTTCTGTTTTTGTATATATATATAACTTTCATATCAAATTCGAAAAGATATGAAAAACGAATTGAAAGAAGTATATCCGAGTAAATATAAAAATTCGAATATTAGCAGATGGAAAAAATATATCACATCCGCAATGCTCTAAAAACTGCAATTCCAAAAGCGCTGTGGTAGATAGAGTACAAATCGTAAAATGAGAGTAAATCGCAAAATGAGAAACGCAATTAAAGTACATTAACTTTTCTTCAGGGTATGAAGTCATTGTGAATTGTTTAAATATATAAAGTTTGACATTTTCTTGCAATCAGTTACGCCGTAAGGCTGATTTTCATCCCTAATGTCAAACCAAAAACAGAGAGAGGAGTTTTGAATAATTAAAACCAAAAATACGATATGATATAACATTAGAGCAAAGTAAATTTTACGTGCCAGAAGGTTGGATGTTGACGTGGCGGTGTTTGCGGAGGGTTGTGCTGCAGACCAGCTTTGAAGGAATTCTTCTGGTACGTAAAATTTATTCTTACTTTACTTTAAAAGTACGATGTTATATGACATCGTACTTTTGTTGTAATTATTCAAATCTCCTCTCTCTGTTTTTGGTTTGTCATTAGGGATAAAAATCAGTGTTTTAGGCCTTACGGCGTAACTGATTGCAAGAAAATGTCATTTTTTTATATTTAAGCAATTCACAATAACTTCATCCCCTGAAGAAACGTTATTGTGCTTTAATTGCGTTTTTCATTTTACGATTTGTTCTCTCTTTCTTTCTCTCTCTCTCTGTATATATATAAAACATGTCTTATCTTATTATCATGAATCTTATTATATAACATGTTATATCTGAACTTTCAAAGCCAAATAAACAAAACAAATCAAAAATGCAATGCAAAAACTAAGCATTTGTTAAACAAACAAACTTTAAATTATGATTCTTTAAATAAAAGTGCTAAATACATGCAAAGAGCGCATGGAAAACTCGAATATATCTATGAACTATGTTACTTTTACAACTATTGAAAAAAGTCAAACAAAAAATTCGGAGTTTTCAACAATAAAATTAGTTCTCAGCTGTGGATGAGCGAATTAAGCAGGTTAAATCGATTTTGCTGTACAAACCATCCCTGTTACTAATTGTGATAAAACAGAAAGGGTAATTTACCCTAAAATTACCTATACCTTACCCATACCTGTACTCTTATACCTCTAACCCTAAAATATATCATCGTTACACGAAAAGAATCTATATTATATCTAAGATATACAATAAATATATATTGATTGTATTACATATTGCACTAAAATTAATAAATACAGTATTCAATAAAATATCCATTCTTTTTAAATAGGAATTGTAAAATCAATGTGTTAACTTGACTTTACATGCATTCAACATTTCATTACAAACTGTCACACAGCCTGACAACTCTAGATTGTCAGCGTCAGATTTTTAACTTGGATTCACCTTTAATTAACAAATTATTTTAATTTTAAAAAATTAGTATGATACCTATATTAAAAATCTCAAAATAAGTTAAATTATGTAATCAATTAAAAATTAATATTTTCATAAAACAATGGATTGGAATATTTAGAATATAAAATTGTTTTAAAGAGTTTTTTAAAATTCCTGGCGCTATCTATGTAGTAATGCGAAAACTAGAAAAAGAAAAAGAAAACAGTGAATTAAAAGAAATTGAGTTATCAAGCACATTTGCTCACCCGCATACGAGGGAAGAAGAATTGGTCGCAAATGCTCAACCCACCTAGTGTGAGGAGTACTTGATTATAATGAAAATGCTTTCACGTTATATATAAAACCATAAGTAAAAGCCAAAATTACCGCATACATAATATCTAAGACACGGTGTGGGGAATGTCTATAATTATCAGCTGTGGATTCTGAAAACACAGGAAGAATAATGGAACGTAGTACACAAAAAGATTTCTGAATCAGCCTTCTACAGTTATTGTGGGGGATTGATTGCTTTGCCCATACCTGATGCGTTTTCTCTGAGATTTTTCTACAACCATTCTCCGTGACTAGGTCCTACTACGGGAGGGGGTCACCACGAGTACGTGGATGAGAACTCACCGGATAAATGAGTGGGGTCTCGCTTCCCTGGTGGGCACAATAATGGCTTGGGCTTGACCTCTGCCAATGATAGTGCGTGCCTCCTACGGGAGGGGTCGGGTCGTGGCTGGTGACAGCTACTAGGACTCGGAGCTGGGCACTCCAGTTATTTCAAGGTCCGTCTTTGCGACACATCGGACGGATAATGCTCCAGACCGAAGTTATTTCGATGTGAATTCTCAGCGATCAGATGTTCTGTAACACTTGGTGTCCTTCTCGTTTTCAATTGCATTGTTACCAGGACCCTTCTATAGTGACTCAGGTCTATATGCCTGACCTACACTTAAATTTTGTCTAAGATTTACTTTGTATAGAAGGAAAAAATGCATTTTTAATTACATGTTCCAATGTAAAAATAGCTCATCCCTGCCTTTACCGTTAAGTCTGTCTAATAACTTTTGACTCACCCTGTATGAGAGCAGAAAAAATTTAAAGCAAATAAATAATATATACAGTTAATATAAATAACATTTTATGTCAAAAATAAGCATATGACTTCTACGATTTACATAACTAAGGAGTATTTATAGATTTCAGTTCGCATTTATTCTGAGTGAAAAAGTGTTGAGCTAATGTACTCAACAAAAGCTTCGGAATCATCTATCAACACAAACTTTATACTTGAAAATAAATCTTTATATAGTAAAGAGACATTAAAAGAAATCAAATCTTTATGCATCTAAAGATATTATACGTTTTAAAACTATTTGTCAAATATTTTACAAAAGAAGATTTGAGCAAGTGCTCAGTTGTAATATTACTATTTTCAGTAACTGAACTTATAAATATTCCTTTTCTTAAGCTAACGAAAACCTTAAGTTATTCAAACACGATTTGATAACTCATTGGAGAACCTTTAACTTATACTTTATTGTTATATTTATTAATGTTTTCAATTTGATGATAAATCAAAGATTCAACTCTGTTACTTCGAAATTGCGCAGAGCAAATAAATTTATTATTCCCTCAAAACATGAATACACTATTGGAAGTTTTAAATTAGATATAAAATTCAAATAAATAACCTAACAATAGTTTCAATGTTCTCTAACACTCAATTGATTTTTCCCTAAGGAACGTTTTGTTGCTTACATATTCATACTGACTCTATTCAAATAACTCTGTCTGTGTTTTATTAGTTTGTTCCGACGTAGGAATAAATAAAGTATCTGAATATAAAAACAGTCTAAATGGATTTTATTTTATTTTCTGTAAACCTTTGTAAGTCCATGTATACTCATAAACAGTGTTGATGCAATTTCATATATTTCTTTGTTAAATAATTTATATTAAGATTCTATATTTTAGTTTAAAAATTACAAATGAGTTTTCAGAGAGATTGTGAATAAGTGGCTTTATATTAGTAATTCTTATTATTCTCATCTCAACAAGATGTTTATGTTATTTGAAGAAGATTATTGCTTTCAGTTTAAATGAAAACATAATTTGTAATATAACAGTTTTTAATTTTCTTCTAAATTCATCAATAAGTCAAACAATTCAGCCTTCACTTAATAATGTTTCGAAAATTGTTTTGATTTAATCTACAATATATTTAATAAATTTACTTTGTGAAAAAATAAACAAAAAATAATTATTATAAATTTTTTTTAGAAATTAGTTTTTTCTAGCTTTCAAATACAAGTATTGCTTTTCCTAAAAGAATTATAGAGTTATTTTGATATTGTAATCAAAACTTTTCAAAAGCTAGTGATTTACATTTACTAACTTCGACTGCTTTTTAACCTAGCTTATGATAGCTTTTTGAGAAGCTCTCGTCAACTGCATTCCCTTCCACTCACTTCCATCTCCATACTTCCAACATTTATGAAATTAAAGGTGAAAATTTTGGAGGGAGTTGAAAGTTTCTTCCCTTCCACACACTTTCATCTTCATACTTCCAACATTTATGAAATAACATGAGAAATGTTTGGAGGGAATTGAAATTTTCTTTTGTTTATATCTCCGGGCAAAATGAATGAACCTTTTACTTCCAGTTTCCTGAAAGGTTTTTTTCTTCGAAGTTCAAGCGAAAATTATATTTCCCCCTTCGATATTCATGTGCAATAAATGCAAATTTATAGCAAATCATTCTCAATGACGGTAGCACTATGCACCAAAAGTCGATGAAGTTGATGCTACCGATATAAACAGAATACTTAATCTCTACTAATGATAAACGTGTGTATGTGCGTGTGCGTGTGTGTTTGCACTCTACAGGACAGAAAGCTGGACCTAGATTTACGGAATGTAGCACGAACATTCTTTGGAAGGTGGGAATGGGCACCTCGGAGCCGTTTTCCTGACAATTTAATTAATTAAAAATTAAGCGAAATTTTGGCGTTTTCCTTTAACAACTTCCCAAAATATTGCAGCACAGAAACCATTTTTACGCCATCTCAAACTGCAAAAGATTACTTTTTCAATGATATCAATTAAGTTACCGAACAATCTTTTTTCTAATTTTAATAACTTTTTAAAAATATTTTGAACAATGAACAGAAGAGGTGCAAGGCCACTAAAATAGCACGGTTAAATATCTACTAATATCTGCTTACGTTGTTAAAAGAAACACGAATATAAATTTATTCAAGATTAAAGTGAAATTATATTCCCAGCGAACAAACTTGTCGCCGAAGTCGGCAAGTTTTTAATGAATTCGATATATTGAGCATAAATATCACCAAAAACTGCATTACCTAAGATTTTGTTTTGTAATATCTACGTGTACTCTCTTGTGTCTCTTTCATGTGAACTGCGTGTGGAATGGGCAGTAACTTATTCCCTTCATGCAGCAACATCGTTTTAATACTGTTTGTAAGAATGAAAGGATTGCACCATATTGCATAAAGCACAGGATGCCGCTGAGACTCCAAACTTTCCATACAATGATTAATATTGTTATTAAGTTATGAAGTTGTTTCCCTGACGTGGTAATCTTGGCGACAACAGGAACCTTCTAGAAAAATCCTGAACTGTGGTCCTATCTCCACTGGTAAACACTAATATCGAGAACGTTCTAGAGATTACGTCACTTCCTGTTGAAAAGATATAAAAGCAAGCTCTCAAACCAAGAGTGAGTTGGAATTTGGTCAGCATTGAAGTTGGCGAACTGATAGGCATTGAGCGCTATTGAAAGTACTGTAACTGAGAGTTAATGGTGATCTGTGATGTTTATTTATGTAAGTGCTGCTTAGTTTTGCTACCTGGGTTAAGTTTTAATTTTTCTGGAATATTTCGTAAATTAAACAGTCATTTATTTTTTTTACTATCCTGCTTGTCAATATGCATTCACGTACACTCACCAGACGATTTTTCTAACGATACATTCCTGTCTGGGAAAACGCAAGAGCATAACAAAATTACTAAAATTTATTACATTTACAGTTAAACTTCGATTAACCGACATTCCCTTAATCGCCAGTTTCTGTTATCCGTCATCCTCTAAAAAGCAAAGAGTAACAGATGTTTCAGTTATCCGTCATCGTCTAAAAAGTAAAAAGTAACAGATGTTTATAGTATTACCATACATTTCTGTACATCACTACTCTTATATTGAAGTTTATATTGATCTTTTTGTAAAATTAAACGAAGCATATATGTTATTAAATTTTAACTCTTCCATCCTGAGGCGACTTTTTTCTCCTACTCCCTTTCACATGCGACATGACCTGGGCTCTCCCAATCTGATTGGTCATTTACCCCATCAACACCTCCCCTGCAAATCAAGATATCTTGCCTTAATACGCACTGAATTGGGCTGACACCATAGACAAGGATAATTGTACCCCCTATCGCGCGTATCACAGAAGAGATCTCAGAATCTCATTTCCCCTCAGAAGAAGCCAACTGCCTCAGATCCACTTTTGTCGATGTTAAGGCGAAATCTCCAGACCGCCCCGGAACACCTCGCTCGATGTGAGAGGGTTAAAGAATATTATTTTCATTGTAATCTCACGACAGCAGTGAAATCAATTTACTGTACATATGTATTAAGAGATTTCTGTTATCTGTCTATTAAGTTAAACGTAACTGGCCTTGTCTCGATGGTCATGGTTAATCGAAATCCTACTGTATCTAGTTTTTTTCAACAGGTTGCATAAAAATTTACTCAATATAACAATTATATTAGCAAATGTGATCTACTGTATTTTCGAAACAAGACCCAATAAGGGTTCTTCATGGAAATTTTCGGACCGAATCTCAAAATTACGAGGTCCGTCCCAAAATAGCCCTCGTGTTGCTTCAAAACGGGACATTAATATAACTAAACTAAATATTGCAATATTGGTGCTCAATTTCTTGATTTCATAACGAATTCTGTCATTTCACCTCAGCAGGAATTTTATTGTTGCACAGTGCAGTTAGGACTCGATAGTAAAATATCGCTTTTAAGAAAATTTCAATTATTTTGAAACTTTTTGTCTTCGTATCATTGTTTCATACGTTTCTGATAAAATCTGCACAGCATTTTTTTTTGTCGATTTCCAAAATAATTTTAAGCGGTAAAGAAATTTCTTACATTTTTGAAGAATCAATAAAAGTCATATGAAGCTTGTTATAACGATCTTTTTTTGTCTTTGCAGGCATTTGAGTTCATTTTATATCGCTTTGGAAATCCAGGCAGAACAGAGGAAATCTGAATTTTGCATATATATGGAACTGTCAAATGCAATACTATTTTTTCTCTTTTATGAATGAAAAAATATTCTTTCTGGAGGTACAAAACTGATTTCATGACATAAAAATTGAAGTTTAGGAAATAGTTCCGAATCGAATTTTTGTTGTTTTGGACACATTTTTGTGGAGAACTCAATTTCTGAAAAGTATTCTATGATGTTATTTATTTAAAATTTCGAAATAAGCGCAGTTTTACCTAATTTTATAAAGTAAATTAAAAACCATCCAAAAGGATAGGATTTTTTTAAAAAAATTCATGATATTTAATCCTCGAAATGATTTTGGGCATATTCAATTTGAACTCATCAAAATTAGGAGTATCTTGGGTTAATGTAGAGTTTACGGTACCCACTTATTGCGTTCCTCTTAGGATCGCCAACTCTTTGCCGCCAAGAACGGAGATGAGAGAACATTTGTTTTGGTTCCGCAATAATATTTTTAACGAGTGGCATGCGCGGAAATTAATCTTTTCATCGGTGTTCTGCACATCACGCCAAATTGTGTCTCCTTCCGATTGGACTGTTTTGTTTAGTTCTTCGATGTGATTGGTCGATTCATTCAAATTTCAATAAAACTTCGTTTGGAATTCTTCGGTTTGAATATTAGTTTAGTACTGTGTATGTTAGTCTGTGTATTTCGTTTCTCAATGAATAAGCGAAACTACGAGTATTCCGTTATGCTGAAAGTGAAGCCGCTGATGTTTTTAAACTTAAAAATTTTTGCCGGTACCGGCTTGAAATGCAGCAGGCATTGCGTGCGGAAATTCTCGTTTTAGGATTTTTTAAAAAAATAACCTAGATTCCTGACGCTCAATGAAAAAAACAAAGCTACTAGTTTCCTGCTATGCTGAAAGCGAGGCCTCTGATGTTGTTTTAAGTTTTAAAAAATTGCCCGGTACACACCTGAAATGCCGCATGCATTGCGTGCTCAATATCTCCTTTTCAGGTGATTCATGCGTAAGAGAGCAATAAAAAACGCACTGCACATCCAAAACAAGTATTTGGAGACGGCACATGAAATTGCGCCAAGAAAAATAACGAGAAACAGGTGGGTACCGTAAACTCCACATAAACCGTATCTTATTACAAGCCGAGTTTTAACTAAACTGCAACTTTGGACTGTACTAACTTTTGTGTAGTTGCAGATAGTGCTGCGAATTTTTTGTTATTAAAAATATGACAAGGGATTTAAAGGATAATTTTTTCATAGGAAGAATTTTCAGAGGAAACACAATAGTGCAGCCAGTGGCCTAGCGAGAGTAACTCTATACCGAGTCATAATACGATTCCCTGTATCATTAACTTAGATTGTGTAAATGGTGTCTCGGTCAGGGTATATTTTCGCCCCATCATCGAATTTGACTTCAAAATGGGATATAAAAGCATTAATGTTTTGTCACTATGGCCAGTGGCGTAACGCAAGTTACTTAAAATTCCTGTTTAGTCTACAAATGTGTGGTAACTTTCATATCTAACTCACGACTTCTCAAAGTGAGGGTTTAGACCCGTTGCGTACATGACTTTTGGGATTCTAAAATCTAGGTCATAGCATGGTTGCGTCAGAATAGATGAAAAAACTTCATACAAAATAAATAAGCATTCTTTATTTAATGTATTTCTGTAAAATTTTCTAAATAATATTGAGTAACAATAACTGAAAATTATTATACTGAGAATGTATATAAAATGAAGTCCAAGTTATACCTTAAGGTTTTGTAATTTTTGATCACTACATTAGCGTAGTTATTTGAAAAAATTCTTCTTAAATTAAAAAACAATAAAATTTCACCTGATAATTAATTCCATTATGTTGTTCATTCACAATAGCGCTGGTGTAGTATATCTTTTAAATGGGAAATTATTTGAAGTTTTTTACAAAGGGCTAAAGACGCCTTTTAAAAATGAATCATCAGTCACATATCATTAGAATTTAAATTATATCTGTAGTCAAAGAAAATTTATGCTGATGGCATTAAGAAAGCTATGGGGTGTATTTTTCACACTAATTAAATAATCCTAGTTATCTCATCAAAATGTATTACTATATTAAAAATAATAAATATATTAGAACTTTAACCCTCTGATACCTAAGGCCATAGAAATAAAGGGACCTCAAAATACGGGAACGTCTGAGCTCCTCTATCAAAGATAAGGGAAGTTCACTTTCCCCCTCAAAAACCACAATGACAGTTGGCATTGTCCGAATTGTAAGAAAACTCTCCTCTTCCCCAAACACATCTGGGCGAGCCACTCTAACAAAGAAACGCGCGCCGCAGGTGTGAAATGAATCACACTTAACGAAAGGGGTGGTGGAAATTTTATAGTGACATTTGAACGTTTCGGACGGATATCGCCTTTTGCGTGAAGGGACGTATGGGACGGTTCCGTATCGATAGAGTAAATATCTCTAATCAATAATTCATATATTAAAACTCTTTATTGAAAGCGAACACTTTTTCATTGAATTGAATTTTTTCTGCAACCTAATGTTACGGAGAGTACAGTTGTCTGATATGCACTCTCTCAGACAACTCTAATGCGATAATTTCTATATTCATAGGTATAATCACCTTCATTTGTCACAAAAGCTAATAATTAAGGTATTTACATCCAAGTCAATGTATTCACTTCTATGCTTGCATTACCGTGCAAACTTTAGTCCAATGTTTAGAGCTAAGCTCAGGATGTTTAAATCAAAAAGATTAAAATTAAAGAAGTTAAAAAATTACACAAAATTCTTGAACCACCTTCAATTTCATGAAATGTTTTTAAACCTTTACTTTTAAAAGATTTATCTGCATTCATTTCAGATCAATGAGAGAAGTTGGAATTTAGTGAATCCTGCGATAGGCATTAGATTACGAATAATTATGGATTTTACTACAAAAACTTTTGATTTCTTCAACTACCTTTTGATAGGTTTTCTTCTTTCGTACGATGCACGTAAATATTTATATCCTTGAATTTATTATTATTACTTCTCTTCATTTTATAAAAGTTATGTTTTTCTCTTTTTGTAATCTGTATAGGTTTACAAACTTATAGGCCACATAGGAATTTGTAAACAACATGTTTACTTTGAGTTAAACGTTTTCTAGCAACACATATGAATAAATGTTCACCTTTTTACAATGAAAAACCATCACAGAAAAATTTTTCCTTGCATATTTTAAAAACGATAAAAATATAAACATGGAAGAACAGATTTTCACCGTACCTTTTCACAATAAACGAAATGAAACGACATGCAAAAACCTTTAATAAAACAAGCACAAGATGCAAAAATCAAATATTTCACATTTTATCTTCCAGTCTTCATTTTAGCATCAAGTTGTTGCTCCGTGGGTATAAAACTTTATATTCCTTTCTTATTTGCTTCCATACAAACTGAGAATGCAACAACGTTACTTTTATTGCATTTATAAAAACCTGCAAGGAAACCGGGAAGTAGAGCAGCCAACGAATAAAAATTGTTTGAAAGCAACCATATGTTCCGAAGGTATGAAGATTCTTGTCTTGGAAACAAATTTTGTTTTCTTCTGGAATTCTATTCCCTCTGAAGTTTCTGCTCGTATTGTTGGATATAAAACTGGAGTAAAAATGTGACAAGAAATATGTAATTCCCGAAGATAAAAATATTCATGGAAAATAATACATAAAAACTGACTAATGTGTATGGAAAACTAGGATTTGAATTCGATTTTATGCATTTAAAAAATGATTTCAAAGTTATATATGATCTAAACATTATCACGCTGGTTAAATGAATTTTGTTTTCTTCTGGAATTCTATTCTTTCTGAAGTTTCTGCTCGTATTGTTGGATATGGATAAAATTGTGGCAAGAAACATGTAATTCCCCGAAGATAAAAAATATTCATGGAAAATAATACATAAAAACTGACTAATGTGTATGGAAAACTAGGTTGAATTCATTTTATGCATTTTAAAATGATTTAGGAGTTATATATGACTAAAACGTTTCACTTGTTAAATGAATTTTGCTCTTACTGAATTCATTATTTGAAGTTTCTCTCATTGTTGGATATAAACTAGGTAAAAATGTCAGGAAACATTGCAATTCCCCAAGATAAAAAAATATTCCTCGAAAACAATACATAAAAACTATTTAGTAGTATGAAACTAGGGAGGTTGATTTTATACATTAAAAATGATTTCAAAGTTAGATATGATCTAAACAGTACCACTATTTTTAAATGGATATAAATACAAATATTATAAAATCTGTGAAAAGAAATTAATTATATATTAATGAAGCTTTCCTCATGGGCAAGTCGATTCTTTGCCTATAAAGTTTTTAATATGCTGCTTACGCGTAGGCACATTTGCTGTACCAGAAGACCAATAAAATTTCACTCCCTTCGCGGAGTTAATCTTTTTGGTCTACAGGATGATTCTAAAATCATGGAAAGAACTTTAAGGGCATGCCAGTCATACAGAAAAGGGGCCATATTTACTATAGGGTAACAGGTTAACATACCAGCAAAAGGAGCGACCGCTACAGAAGTCTTTTACCAGTAGATAAGAGTAAAGAAACAGATACACTAGATAAAGTGTATTTTGGGTTTTAATAAATCTATGTATTTAAAATAATTTGGTAAAAATTCTTCACCAGATCCACTAGCCTCAACGATCGATTTTGACAATTTTGTTTCATGAGAAACATGATAATAGATATGCCATCAAGGGTCCTTGCCTCCACCCACCCCCCATTTTTTGAACTAAATGGAAAACCTCTTCACTGTGCATTCTCTATGGGGAAAAACGCTGGAGCAGTTCACCAGCAACTACTACCCGACGGATTTCGACATTTTTTTTAATTTGAAACATAGCGTCTAGATATGTCATCATGGGTCGCCTGCCCCACAACCCCATTTCCAACGAAATGGAAAACCTCTTTCCCTGTGCATTCTCTATCAGGAAAAAAAAAGTAACTTTGGACAGTTCTTCCAGCAACACTACCGACAACGGATTTCGACATTTTTAATTGAAAGCTTGACGTCTAGATATGTCATCTTGGGTCCTTACTGCCCCCCACAATCCCATTTTTGGGCAAGAATAGAAAAAACACTTCTCACCAAACTTATTATGTGTAATTTTTCGATTTTCGTTGGAAAGATAGAAGTTGTTGGTATACATTTTGATGACGTATCTAGGCAATCCTCTTCATATCAATAAAATTATCAGAAATCAAATAAAGGTCATGCTAGTACTAATCAAATGTTACCCAAATAATACGGTGGAAAAAAGAGTTTTTTTCATTCGTTCAAAATGGTGGTTGAAGGATTGGCGAACTGTCTGAGGTTTACCATATTATTTTTAAATATAGATGGCAGTTCCGCATCACAATGGCGCTCAAGCATTTAAATACCTAGTAGTAGGTAATGGAAACTTTTAGTTCGATGATTTCATTCTGTGTTTATGGATACAAAGAAGACTCATGCCGAAATTTAAAGCAGAAAAAATTTATACAAAACATTATCAAGTAAGATGAGGTTCATTGAAAGATTTGGCAATTTCAAAGAAGAGGAATCGTATATACAAAGATGTAAAATATACTATGGCTTTTATGCCTGTTCACTGCTCTTCTTAGTATTTAAAACTACGAAAAAATAGTGGGTGGGAGCCTCAAAGGAAGCGGCAGGAGTGTGGAAGGGCAGTGTGCTGGAGCAAAGTGGGTGCTGACCACGAACTTAACCCGGAGGGCGGCGAGAGCAATAGTACATATTTAAAAAGCACAAAAGGAGAACACATACATAGTTGGAATATGCAATAAAATGTAGGGGTACCAGTATGAACACCAAACCTTTAGAGAACTTATATTGAATATAAAAGTTTACCGTCAAACTACACTTGCTCTCATGTTGCCATGCTTCCTGCCATGAATGTATATTTATGATGTTGTTTTGAACAGATTCTTTTATTTAATTAATTGGCAACTTTCTGGTAACTGTCCTTTGTTCTATTACTGCCTCATGCTCTATTGTAAAATAGTTTGTTTCTGTATTCTGAAAGTTTGTCCCATAATTTTTGAATCACCCTGTATAATTACAACCGTAATAGCTTTCTGCAGGACGGTGCCAGACTATTGTTAGAATTAATTCATATCAGATCACTCCGACCTGGCTCTAAACCGTGCAGATTACTCTGAAGGAACAGTCCTCGAGTGCTGAGGTCGTAGTCCACAAGTAGCCATCACCGGCCACGGCCGACACCTCGTAGGAGGCGCACAGAACCAAACTCAAACATTATTGTACCCCACTAGAGGGGTAGACACC
>BGPR01004182.1:0-117621 GCA_013235015.1 Araneus ventricosus | reverse complement strand
TCTAGAAGAAAAATAAAAGAGACTTTCAACGTATCCAATTATTCTGTTCGTAAGGCTCAAAAACTCTTCAAAGACCAGGGCTTTTTAGCAGAGCCAGCTCGAAGAAATGGGAAACAGTTGAGTCCTGATATCATTGAATTAGTAAAAAAGTTTTATCAGCTTGATGAACAGTCTAGAATTTTGCCGGGGATGAACTATGTGGTGAGTATAGGGAAAAAAGTATACGAGAGAAAACGTTTGATTTTATGTAATCTTAGTGAGCTATATTCAAGTTCTAAATTGGAATACCCCAACTTGAAAATAGGTCTTTCAAAATTTTGTTCTTTGAGACCCAAGTGGTGCGTTTTGGCTGGTGCCAGTGGCACACACTTAGTGTGCGTACGCACAATACATCAAAATGTTATTTTATTGATTCACGGAGCAGGTTTTGAAGAGGAATACAAACAGCTTATGTCATATATAGTTTGTGAAGGAGTAGGAAGAGAATGTATGCTAAGGCACTGTGACAAGTGCCCATCAAAAGATAACCTTGTCCAATTTTTACAGGCAAAATTTGAGGACTATGATGATGAAGACATTGTTGAGTACAATCAGTGGGTTTCAACGGATCGAACTGAAATGATACGGTGTTCGACCTCAGTTGGTGAATTGATTGAAAAATTAGTAGAAAAACTGAATAAGTTGATACCACACTCATACATTGCCAAATCACAATCTTCATTTTTTAAAAATTTAAAGGGAACTGCTTCCTCAAATACAGCTGTTATCTCGATGGATTTTAGTGAAAACTATGCATTCACAATACAAGATGAGGCTCAAGGTTACCACTGGAACTCAAATTCATGCACTATTCATCCTGTCATGATTCACTGCAAGGATACAAGCAATGTAAAACTGATTATACCCCTTTGTATCATATCTGATGACCTGAAGCATGACGTAAGTATGGTATACGAGATACAAAAAAATGTGACTGCTTTTCTGAAAGAAAACTACCCACATATAACAAACATTCACTATTTCAGTGATGGATGTGCCGGGCAGTATAAAAATAAATACAACTTCATGAATCTGTGGCTGCATGAGAAGGACTTTAAACTAAAAGCACAGTGGTCATTTTTTGCAACCAGTCATGGGAAAACAGAATGCGATGGTATAGGGGGTACTGTCAAATGATTAGCTAGGAAGCAAAATCTTCAACAACATCTGGATAGACAAATTACAACAACAAATGAGCTTTTCGAGTTTTGCAAAGTCAACATTGCAAACATTACCTTCCAGCATATTTCTAAAGAAGCGGTTGATTCTACTAGCCTTACTCTGGAAAGTCGTCTAAAAGATACCCAAACTCTTCCAGGAACCAGACTATTCCACAACTTTCAGCCAATAGACGACTTGGGAATGATTGAGGCTAGAAGAATCAGCAGAGATGAAACACCAGCTCTTACTTTCAACTTACTTAAGCATCAAACTTTATTAGTGAAAATGAAGGATTTATATCCTGGATGCTTTGTCGGTTGTATTTATGACAATTTATGGTATTTTGGTATGGTGAGTGAGGTGAATGCAGAAGAAGAAGACGTCACTGTAAAGTTTTTACATCCTAATGGACCATCACTATCATTTTTTTGGCCCAACAGGGAAGATGTATGTGCAGTACCCATCCCTCACATCATTGCAATCGTGAAACCTCCAAAAACAATGACTGGAAGAACTTACCAATTCTCTCAAGAATGCATTTTGCTTGTAAAGTCAAGTTTTGAAAACATTTGAGAAAATTAAAGGACAATGGACTTAGAATTTGAAATATTCTTAGTGGTGAGTTTTGTAATTAAACTTTTTCCATTCCAACAAAAATAAATAAGTACCTCACTTTGCAATTGAATTTTTTTACTTTATTAGCACTATTTTTTAAATTCTGTTTAGCCTTAGCTGCAGTACATAATAGTGGTTACTTTGATAGTTTACAAGACAAAATTGCTGAATTTAAATGAAAGGAAATTTGAATTTAACACACTGAAAACAAACGCATGAATTTTCGATTTTTTTTTTCTAGACCTTTAAAAAATAATGAAGGACTGAAAAAACCACTATTTTTATTTTTTCATGTGATAGAGTATATCTTTTAGAATAATAAATTAAATAAATTTTTTTGATTATCCTTTTCACTTTTTATGATAGTCCCCTTAGTGTGGAACTCGATATTTCATTTACAAAATTTTCAAAATAACATTTCAGAATTTTTCCTGGCCATGTATAAATACTTACTGGCTTAGTTTATTTTTTACTGGATTCCTTGTATATTAAAGTATAATCATAAATATTTTCATCAACATTTGTTGGTAAATAAGGAAGACAACTTATTTTCTATAAAAGAACCAATCGTATTTGCTAAGCCTAATTCGATAAAAATCTTGAAATTCTTAAAACTTCAACAGGCTATAAAACCTAAGGTATTTGAGATTGAGCAAAAATATTTTGCATACTTACTTAAATCCATAAAAGGAACAAATATGCCAAGTTTCATGAAAATCTGAGATCATGGGTGTCAAATCTTATTTTTTTTGGTTGATTTGACATGGAATGACCCCAGTGATAATCATGTAAATAATAATGACAAAGAATTTTTTTTTCATTTTGTGTAAAATTTCTCGATAAAATACGATTTTAGACTTTCATTGTATTTATTTACTATTTTGCTAAATTATAAATTTTGATTTTAATTGAATTGGTAAAAGTTTACATAATTTATTTGATTTATCATTTATTTAATATTGAGGTATTCTTTCCTTTCCTACTAGGCAAAGATGTCAGCAAAAGATAAAAGAAGTGGGAATTTGGTAAGTAAATTATTTGACACATTACTTTTTAATTTATGCTAACTTTTCCATTTTAATAAATTGTATAGCCTATGTGATATTTTTTGTTGTCAATTTACTGGTGAAAACTTCATTTTCTCATTAAAAAAATTTTTTTTTTATCATATTCTGAACATTCTAAGCAACTTTTCTATATGTTCTTGATATTTTATAATCATTCTTATCTTATTATAATTCAAAAATATTTCATAAGTATCTGAATTTATATAAATTTTCATTTCTGGTCATTGATGAGTAACATTTGATGCATACATACCTATAACTAAATAATGACTAAAGTAAATATTGAAATGTAACTTTTTATCATTTTAGAATTACAACATTTTTCAGTTTATTTTATTATTATTATTTGCAATTGGTATGCAGATTGAAATCTATAATCTATTGTTCTTTTATTCTCACACAATAAGGTTTATTTGAAATAGTCTTTATTAAATCTGTAATATTCATTTTTATTTTCTGTTTCTAATTGAAAAGTTATTAGTTTTATTAGATTAGCTTAGCATGTTCTGAAATTTTTATTAATAAACTTAACACACACTTGCACATTTATGTCTGTATGTTATAAACATAATTTTATATAAAATAGTTTGAGATTGTTATAATTCTGAAATGGTTTGTAAGTCAAATATTGACTGTTAATCTGTAAACATATTTGCCATCTCTTGCCAAATGTATGATGATAGTATTATTTTCATTTGTAGATTCCCTATATAAAAATAACATTGTTTCTGCTTTCACTAAATAATTTTGCAAATTTTATGTGCTAAAGTGAAGTTTTTATGTGCTGAAGAAAGAGTTTTCAATTTTGTTTTAAGTTGACAGAAGTTATGCATAGCCAATGAGAATATTACATTTAGTTAAGATGATTATATATGTTGATTGAAATCGCGAGATTATTTCTTGAATAAACAATCTGAGGATAATTTACAACTTTTTATCTGGTAAAAGTGCTGAAATGGAGGGGAAAAAAAAAAAAAAAAAAAAATTTTAAAAATATTAAATGATGTTGTTGTCTGTTACATCTCTCTCTATATATATTAAGCAGAGTGTGTATCTGCGTGTGTTTCTTTTGCTTAATTTTTAATTAATTAAAATGTAAAAAATCACTCCAAGATGTACCAAATTTGGTAGCTCCAGGCCAGCTGTCTTCTCTGTATACACCAACATACACAGACACACATTCACCTTTATTATTAATAGAGATTACATTTCAATTATTAAATGTATTCTTTAAAGTAATATATTTGAAGAAAGCATAAAAGTTTCTATTTTTAAAAAAAAATTTTAAACCACTTTTGTGAGCGTATGAAAATCTCAGAATGAATATATACAATGTTTGCTATCATGCTAGATAATAACATTTTGTAAATCCTCATAAATTGAAAAAAAACTTTTGCATGATTTGCTTTCAGCATCAACAATTTTAATTTTTATATTTTAACCCATAATAATAATATTTTTTATTTAAATATTATTATAGGTTACTTTAATGATTTGTTTCAGTAACAATTATTTATGTACTCGTAATTTTTATTTCTAAGGTCAACAAAATGAGAATAGCTTTTCTTTTTATGTAGAAATTTTAGTACATTAAATGTTGGTTATATTATTTAAAAATATACTTATTTAGTAGATTACTTTTGATAATTTCAGATTTATTTGATAATTAAGTTATAGTGTCCATTGTAAAAAAGTCAGTTGTGAACTTTTCTGCATTTTAGGATAAGTTTTTATTACGGTTATTGGAACAAAAGTGTTTTATGCTTTTGTTTTAAAGTGATCTAAATGTTCATTTAGTGAAATTTTAATTTCAAAATTTTGAACTGTGTATTGTTTTATATAAAATAAAAAGGTGATATTATTTTAATGCATAATTTTTTTCTAATTATGCTTGATTTACTGTATTCCTCCGTATTAATTTTCATTAAATTGAAACAATGAAATTTTCTTTCAGTGTTTGATTGATTGGAGGGGGGTTCTGAGATTTGTAGCTGCAAAGGCTATCATCCCCACATTCACAAAAAGTTCTATTTAATAAATGTCAAAAAGCTTCTGAGTTTGGAAGAAAATATGAAAGTTCTGTTTTTTTTTCTAAGATTTTGGTTCTGAGTTCCTTAAATCTATAGATTGCTGTAGAGTGAAGTCCTTATTTGTTCCAGAGATGACAACGAATGGTTGAATACCTAGAGCTGTGTAGTAAAATATGGTCCAGATTGTTTATTACATTGCGCGAATTACACATTGGGTTGTCCGAAAGATTAAATTTATTCAAAAGGTCGGGAGTTATTAATGTTTTACTTAAGATTCTGGCATAAATTATGTCATCTCTTCTTCTCTTCTTTGTCCATTTGGAGATGGTTCTGATATCTGGAATTTCTCCAAGCTTTTCGTAATATTTGCTATCCCTGTAGTTTTCTTAAATTCTTTTTTAAATTTTGCTGATATAGGAAAGAATATCTTCTGATGCAATCCAGTTCATGTATGGACTATTTTCTGAAACTGATTTTGTAATAAAATTTCTTCTGTGTTCTTGCCATGTTGATTTATTGCTTAACCTAAATATTGATTTCGTATTCCACAGCTTGAAAAGATTGGTGGACTTGGGAAGAAGGAATCTAAGAAGAAAGACAAAGCAAAATGGGCGCATCTACAGAGACCGCATTCAGATGATTTTACAGACCAAGTTCAGAACGATGTAGAGAACTTGGATTACCTTACAGATGAACAAATAAATGTTCAGCAGAACTTTGGATTACCTTACAGATGAACAAATAAATGTTCAGTTTGAAAAAATGTTGGTATGTTAACTGTTTTCTTTAAATATTTTACATCTATGTGTGTGTGTGTGTGGGGGGGGGGATGTGGATCATTGTGTGGTAAATAATTTTAGTTGTTTGATTGTGTTTAAAACTACTTTATAACTAATTATATGTTTAAGAGTGAATGTTAATTGGTACATATTTAATTATATAAAAATAAATATGTTTGTGCTGCTATTGGCATTCCACAAGATACATTATGAAGTTGAAGGAATTTATTATACAGTTTTATAGAAATCTTTATAATTATTTAGGGTGCCACAAAAAATCCAACTTTCAAAAATTTCAACTCTCACCCTCCAAAAATGTTCTTTCTGCGAATATAAAACACCTTGAATGTTTTCAGAATTAAAAAAAAAATATTTAAAGGTTCCCCAAGGTCACTGAATTTACATAGCAATGGCCGAAACAGTGTGAAATGCAGTATTTTTTTTGTTAGCTACATTAAAAAATATTAATATTCAAATAACATTTTTTTTTCATTTATCAAAGCTACTTATATATTGTTTCAGCCAAATTCTGTATTCATTTTGTATTTGCTCCGAGTAGGGAGAAACATAAAATATTACTAAAATCCAGGAAAATATGATTTAGTTGACATTTCTACCTTCTGTATGCACACAAAGTGAATTTAAGTAAACAATTAAGTATTTCACAACTGGTAAATAAAACCAATGAAGATAGCATCCACAATGATAATAGCATCTATAATAAAAATGAAGAAGGCTGCTCTTCTTCTATGACATTTGACCTGTCTGTAAAGTCGGTAGTGCTTTCAAAAAGTACTATTCATCGGCAACGTCTTCGGCTTGAAACTGCTGAACAGTTATAAACACAGTTTGTAGCATCAAAGACAGTTGTTCATTTGGATGGCAAAATTGTTACCCAATTTGTCAGCAAAAAGCACAGAAAGGTTCAGCAGTACTAGTTTCTTCTTTGCAAGATGGAAGTACTAATCTTCTTGGCGTTCCTAAGTTATTGTCTGTAGGTGGCAAAGCAGCAGCTGTTGCTGTGTACAAGCTCTTACGATCGTTGAACTGTGAATACCAAGTAATTGGTATGTGTTTGATACAATTGTAGCAAAAGTGGAGGATTCATTGGAGCATGTACTTTTTTTGAGCAAAAAATAGGTAGAAGCTTTTTGTGGATAGCATGTCTGCATCGCATGTTTGAGCTTTTCCTTTCTGATGCATTCATTGTGTGTTTTGAACAATCTACTTGGCCTGAAATTCTTTTATTTAAGAGATTTCGAGAAAATTGTTCCAAGCTCAACCACCATGAACCAAAAAAAAAAAAAAAACAATCAATATCTATAATAACAGCATCAGACAGTTTAAAAACTTTTATCTCTTGGTAGCTAAAAATTGCTACATAACTGCATAGGGATGATTACAGAGAGCTTTTAAATCTTGAGTCATTAATGATTGGACTTGACATTCAACTTACCATTTGGAAACCAGGTGCACTTCACCGAGCTCGCTGGATGGCAAAAGCCATTTATTCCTTGAAAATGGAGTTATTGTTTAATGGTAATGAAGCCAAAAAAGGCATTAACTGCTAGAGAGTTTCAAGGTATACAATGATTTAATTTTTATTTTTAAGGTATACAGTGTGCGTGTGTATTTGAAGTCTTGGTTTACTTGCCGATCTGCTGTTGATGCTCCTCCTATTGATGTTTTACTGATTCAGAGATTGAAAGATTATGATGACAAACAGTTACGTGATAAAGGTTTAAAAATGATTTTACGTCATTCCTGGTATTTAAGTGGAGAACTTGCAACACTTAGCTTGTTTTCAGATCTTGTTTCTGATGAGCAAAAATCAAAGCTAGTTTTGAGCATGAAAAAAGAAAAGAGTTCTTCACATCTATTAGAAAAACTTCCTCTCAAATTGGATGATTTGTGTATTTCTCATAGTTTCTTTGAAACAGCTAAAATTGAAGATAGTTTCCTCACTGTACCAGTTAAAGATTAGCCCGAAGTGCCATCCTAATATTTGCTAAAAACTTGGTTTGTGTAAATGATATTGCTGAACAAGCTGTTACATTGATCAAGGACTTTAATTGTGCAACAAAGAACAAAGAGCAAAAACAGTTCTTGTTACAAGTTGTTGAGATGCACAGAAAGAACTTCAAGCAGTGCAATCACCAAACTCTCCTTGAAATGTAGCTCTCCTGTATGTGAATGTGTAAAAAAAATGTGTAAATATGTGATTGTTTGAAAACATTTTTCTTCATTGGTTTTATTTAGCAATTGTTAAATAATTAATTCTTTATTTAAATTCACGTTGTGTGTGTACAGAAGGTAGAAATGTCGACTAAATCATATTTTCCTTGATTTTAGTAATATTTTATGTTTCTCCCTACCCTGAGCAAATACAAAATTAATACAAAATTTTGCTGAAACAATATATAAATATCTTTGATAAATGATAGAATGTCATTTGCATATTAATAGTTAGTAATGTAGCTAATTAAAAAAATACTGCATTTCACACTATTTCAGCCATTGCTATGTAAATTCAGTGACCTTGGGGGGGACCTCTAAATATATATTTTTTAATTCTGAAAATATTCAAGGTGTTTTATATTCATAGAAAGAACATTTTTAGAAGGCGAGACATGGCATTTTCAGACTTTTTTTTGGCCTCTCCTGGGACACCCTAATAATTATTATTTCTGGAAGGCCTTGTGGAATGTTTTCATCGACATGAAACAAAATTTTATTAAATTGGAAATGGTTTCCTCAAATTTCCTTCAACATAAACACTTATTAAACAATTCCTCAATATCAATATACTTATCTGTCGTTCATATTTTACATTTCTGTTTAAAGCTTTTCAAACTTTTAATTTGGTATAGAAGTTTCATTTTCAACTGCTCACAGTATATAATGACAAATGATCTCTGGTCTATTAGATCTGGTCTCTAGTGGTGATTATTTTTTTTAAAGTTAGTTCATGGCCTTGCATAAATTAACTGAGAATATTTCAACCTTAGACTGTCTGTTTAGCTGTCAAGCATACACTTAGAGTATATGATGTGATAAGCTTTAAAAATAATTTTTTTCCTACTACAGAATGTGCATTTAAGAAAATTGATCAATATTTGCTTGATAGATAGTTCTTACTAATTTTATACTCTGTTTGAAGGAGAAAAAACTAAGAGTTTAACAAATATATATTCAAGATCATGGAATTTTGATGCATATTTTTTCGTTTTTTTTAAAACAAAAGTATTAGATGCGTGTAACAAACTTATAATTAGTTCTCCCATTAAAAATTAGAACTGAGATGGTGGGATTAATTACCTTTTTTCTTCATTTGGAATTGACTTTTCCATAAATTCAATATGTGAATCCTATCAGATGTTAATCTCTAAATATATGTTTCACTGACTTGACTAAGAGTGTGATCTTTTTAAAGATTATGGTTTTAAAAACTGTTAATGTTTAAAGAAATGTCAAGCAAATAATGCACTGTGTCTTGTACATAGAAAAATAGCTCATTGTGCTTGCCTGTCATTTAATTTTTCAAATTGAATGTATGTAAACTTTTGAAGTGAAGCTTCTTAAGGCAGGTTTCGGGATGGGGAGTCAGGATAGAAAAAATGTCCGTCATGAGACGGAAGGACGACAGAATGAAATGCATGCACATCGATGCGGCCGCCTATACATATACTCTCGTAGGGTGTGTGTATAGACGTGTTGATACGAAATATACGCATGTGCTCTGTTAGGGAATAGACTACATTCGTATGCCGTTCAGAAAACATGTGCACAAACATAATATTTTATTTGCAGGTTATATTATCATGTTAATTATATATAAATATTATAGTGCTAATTATATCTAAAGAAGTACAGTTGTATAAGAACATCTAAAATGGCTTTTAAAAGTAACAAAGAGTACCAGGGGTTTTAATTATGTCTAAATCGTGTAGTAGTACTGATGAATCAAGTGATGCTTTTAGTAGAAATCAGATAAGGATTATGGCAGATTTTCATGATATTCCAAGGTAAATTTAATTTAATATTTTTTTTTATTTATTAGCTTCATTTCATGATACACTAAATTTCTCATTCTCTCTCATTAGATTTTTTGTCATTTTACAAATAACAAAGGATATATAAAAATATTTATAATTGTTATTAGTGTTTATTGTGTTTATAAATGTAATTAATTTATAAAATGTTAATTGATAGGTACAATAATATATATTTATTTAATGCTTAATATTAACCTGAAGTGAATTCATTGATTGTAAAAATAATTGAATTATAATGATGATTAATATTTTTAATAAATTTCAATAACAGAAAATTATTATAATTATTTTTATTTATTTAGTTATTGTAAAAATAATTAAATTATAATAGTCATTAATAAAAATTTATTTAAATGTTCAAATTATATGTATTGGGGACATTTGTGCAGCTGTATATAAACTGGAAAACGGTGTTAAAATAGCCATGACAATTATCTACATTTCACCAAATCAAAAAAAATTGATGACATAATTTTGTTCCATAAGAGAACATCGGCAGATTATAATGAGGTAGTTGCTCGATGGATTGGTCATAATTACCATGAAATGCCACTTATTTTGACTGGCAATTTTAATATTAATTTTGCAGATAAAAGATCAGAGTTACTTTTAAAATTTCTTTTTGATGAATTTAATTTAGCTATGAACAGTAATCCAGCAGTCCCGATGACAAAGTTCCACTCAACCGTTGATGCAGTTTTTTCCAGATGTATTTATAAAATAGAATCACAGACATTTGTATCATATTTCAGTTATTGCAAACCAATATTTCCATGAAAGAATGTGATGATTATATTATATTTTTTTTGTTTCAATATACAGATTAATAAAAATGTAAATAAATGTTTTTTTCAATAACTTCTTGTATGCCTTATATTTTATTATCTGTTTTAGTCATAAATTATAAATAAATAATGATTTTATATATATATTTGCATTTATTATCATTATTATAAAAAATAATTTATAATTTTTAAATCTTTTGTTTCATTTGGGGGAGGGAAGTAAAAGAAAGAGTGTGATTCTACCATTATACATTTAGTTATATAGAAAAGTGTAAGAAGCTTTGCTTCTGTCGTGTGTCCACTCACTGACACACCCATTTTTTTTACACAGTTTTTACTTTCTCGTATGTGAAGTATACAAAGAGAAAGTGTTGTAATCATCAAAAAAATTTGAACTTGAGATTTTGATGAATCTACAAGTGTTAGACCTCCCTGAGTCCGAAAAATGCAATTTTGGAGTTATGTCTGTCTGCCTGCGAACACAATAAATCAAAAATGGTTTGAGCTAGACGAATGAAATTCGGTATGTTGTCTTTACACCATATTTGTAGATTTCTATCAAATTTGAGATGAAGTCTGTCTGTCCGTGTTCATGTTAACACAATAATTCAAAAACTTAAATGGCTAGTTGGATAAAACTTGGTACACAGTTTTATCAAAATTGTAGATACACATTAAATTTTGGTCCGAATTCATCAAAGAGTTCAGTGTCTGTTGGTCTGTATATTTGCAGGCATGTGAACACAATAATTTCGAAATGCAATGATTCAGATAAAGGAAATTTGGTATATTGTGACAAAATCGTCTTGTGGGTGTAAGTGAATATAGTCCAATAAGCAGAATTAAAAAAATAAAGCTCTTTATTTTACAAATATTCTAAGCAAAGCAACATAGCACAAGTATTAAAACAGCACTTCTAAAAATTCACAACAGATTACCAATAAATCTCAAGCACAGCGCTTTCAAAATAGCGGTGAATGTCTTTTCAGCTCACCAGCGTTCACTGCTGATCAAAATCCCAAATCCTCTTGGCTTGAGAGCTTGCTTTTATACTTTTTCACCAGGAAGTGATGCCATTACGTAGGAATTGATGTAATCTCCAGAAAGTTCATGAAGCCAGTAGAAATATGTTGACAATTCGAGGTCTTTCTAGAAAGTTCCGTTTGTCACCAAGTTGCCAAGATTAGCATCTCAGGGAAACAACTTTATAGCTTTGTATATGGTCTTCTAACCTTAATTGTGGATCAGTACCAAATTTTGAGTTTAATGGGTAAAAAAAGAGGTGTTCAAAATGCACACTTGGTTTTCTTCATCATACTGTGATGCACAAAATGTGCCATATTGTGTATTTTACTCCTGTTTGTTGCCAGAGTCTCCAAGAACAATATAAATCGGAGTATTCATGGCTGTCTGGTCCTTATCAAAGCTTTGCAATTTTTTATACAAGGGGATGACACCTTTGTTAGGGTGTATACCAGAAAGTCTAGGGGAGACTATTCCTGCTGGTTTAAATCTATATCCCAGTTGATATTTTAACATTTTTTTTTAAATTTTTGTTAGCCTGAAAAATAAGAGGAGCAGGAAAACATTTGTAGCTATATAATGGAATGATTGTAATAATGATTATAATGGAATAATTGTAATAATAATAATATTGAAAGTGTATATGAAAATTTACTGCATCCCACACACAAAAAAAAGAATGATTTATTTTTCACAATTTATGGTGTACAGTGCACAACTACTAAATGAATGGGACACCTCTGTAACTGGTATATATTATTGAATCTTCACAAAACTGGTGTTGATGTTAATAGCCCAGGAGGACAGGTTTATTCAGATCAAAAAATTGATTAACAAAGTTAATTAACATAGTTAATTAACTCAGCAGTTAGCTGTTAATTAATATACTTAATTAACTTCTCGACATTTTTCCATTACAGAAATCAAGATTTTTCAATAATTCAATCTGGCTTGCCTTTTTCTATATATGTATCAAATTTCATACGAAAATTCGTAGAAGTTCTTGAGATAAAATTAATTTTGTTTGCGGAAGACTCCGCCTCAATTGAGCCAACTCAGTAGGTACCATATATTAAATAAATTTTAGCTAGTTAATTGCAAAAAAAGCTTTTATTTATTTTTTTCTGTGAAATTTCAAAAAAATCAATCTAAGGCGATTCAGCTTGATCTTTTTCAAATTCTAAATATTTTATGATTTTTGATTAAAAATTAGAGCATTTCATGACTTTTTTTAAATCTAGTCTATTTACTTGACACCACCCTAAAAAATTTATTAACACCCACAAAATGTTACTCCGAATGAAATGCATTGTATCTGCTGTTTTCATGCGAAGTTTCACCTGATTGGTGAGAAATGAATTCCGTCATATTTCTAGCCAATGAATTTATCAAGCTTTATTAAAAGGAGATTTTACTTTACAGATGTAGGTGATTTTTAATCGGTTAGGAAATTTAAGAATTTTTTTTTTGTTATCAATAGATATATTACACGTTTTGCTTTTAAATCGAGTTTGACAATATTTTTATCGTATCAATAGAATTAGTAAGTGTTTAATATTTAAAGATATTTATAATAAAATTATAAAAATAGGATTTTAAATTATGAAAATAAGGTTTAATTGCCTAAAGTTATTTGGTTGAAAGAACTGTATAGGTTGATATTTATTATGATGAAACTATATTTGGAACACTAATTATTTTAATGTTCTTATATGAAACATACAAGATTGTGAACCTTCACGTTTTAGAACTCTTGGAGTCTGAAAACAGCATTTTTCGACTTATGCCCTCTTACCTGCTAACACTATATCTTAAAAATGGAACAAGTTAGAGGGATGAAATTTGTAATGTGGTTTTTACACTAAAATTGTAGATTTGTGTCAAACTTTAGAAGAAATCTGTCTCGGAGAAGGCAGTCTGTCATTCCACATTCATTCGAAAACAATAACTCAAACAGCTGGATGGATAAAATTGGGTATTCGATTTTATCACTGGACTTGTAAATATGGGCCAAATTTTGTTTCATCTCTATCAAATGGTTTTCAGTCTATCTATTGCTGGGTATGCAAACATAATTTTTCAGAAAGGTGACGAGCTAGATATATGAAATTCGGTATGTAGTTTTGGGGCGAAAACTTGAGTTCGGTGAAATTTTGAACCCAAATGTTTGAAGAGACAATGTTCTAAAGGCCTTCTCTATTCTCTTCACTAAACTATGAAGGCTAACAGAAAACATGCTATACTGAGATAAAGTCGTGGGGAGTGAACATTCCAATTGGTTAAAATAGCTTGATTGAGTAAGATACTTTTAAGTCTTTTTTCATTATGTCTTCACTGCAACAAAGTAAATACTTTTTAACAGTGGGAAAATTGTTAATATTATAATTAGAATAGCTTTTTAAGATAATAAGAATTTATCGTTTGCTTTTTTTAATATATTTGGATTGGAATTTTGGTAAATGATAAAACATAATATAAAAAAAATTATTTGAATTTTTAATTATATTAGGAATTTAGTGTTTAATTTTTTAATTATTTGTAACATAAAATTTGTAATTTGCATGATTTCAATAAATTTAAGAAAATGATTACATATGAGCTAGATAAAAATTTATAATCTAAAATTTAAATTAATTGCAATCACGAATTTCCCCTGTAATTTTTTAAAATTATATTATCGTTTGCATATTTGAATGTTTTAATTATCAGCTTGCAATTAGATTACAGAATGGTTAGAAATACGAATTTATTGTCTATTTTTCACATTCTCTTATAGTCTAGAACTTTTTTCCGTATTAATTTTTTTATCTTTGTGTAATAATTTTATACAATCAAGTGATTTATGGTTTAGTCTGAATCAGAATGAAAATGTTGAACAATCGGGTAATCTTGTTAATCAAATTAACATAAAATATTTAATTTTTTGAAAAGAAAGCAAAATGTATTTTGTGTTAAAATCGTCTGATATTAAAATAAAAAAAATATTAATTCAAATGCAATTTTATAATGATTATTAAAGCTTGTGCTTCATGAAAAGTAGACAGATAAATGGAAATAAATATAATCAAGGAAAAGTAGGGGAAATTCGTAAAAATACCTAAAAATCAGGGAAAATTTATAGTTACTTGAGTTCTTATCTATAAATTAGTATCTTATGTCTAGCATTATTTGTAATAATAAATGGAATTAAAAAAAAAAAACTTATGTTCATTTATAAAAGCATAAGTTTTTTATTAGAACAATTAATTTCTTAAGATTTGTTAAAGAATAAAAATTTGAAGTAATATCTTGGCAGTTTCTCTTGTTTAAATCTTTGTTAAAATATATTATTAGGTACATATAATTATACTATTTTTATATTTATGCTGCAACGTGTTATTCTGGTACTCATAAAAAGAGAACTAATTAGTATTGAACTGTTTAAAAGTTTTGAGCAAAGATCATAATAACCTTTACTGTTAATATAATTTAACTTGTGTTACAAAGAGTAGTTTTAATGTTTCTTAGAATTCTTATGCAGTTTTAGAAGCAAAGTATTTTGTTAAAATTTCCAGTATTTTTTACATATAAGAAATGTAATGTACTGTTTTAATAGATTTTTTTAGAATGTTCATTCCATTTTTTTAAAATTAAATTTCATAAGAATATTTTTTCATATTAAATAACTGGTAAAAGTGTTTTTAATAATGTATATTGTACACATACATTGATTCTGAGTAGGGCGAAAGCCAGGAAACTAATATAATTATTGGCTGTAAATCAGTGAAATGTTGTAAGTTTAGTCAGGGAAATTTTTTTCACAGTTTTTGTAGCCATCCTGATAATATACGGCCCCTCAAAAAGAAGGTGTTGCCTGTTAACAGTGGGAATTTAAAGTTGTTTTAAATATTTCGGAAAAAAATACATATATTCACTTGATTTTTTGAATGCCACCATTATAACGTTTCAGCTTTGTTCTCATGTAAAAATTTTACTATGTTACAATTCACTTTTTTTTCACAGTCATGTTTAAAATTAAAAAAAAAAATATTAATTTTTTTCATGACTTTATGTAATAAAATAGTGTTCTTTTAGTGAGTGAAAAATTTTTGAGAAATATATAATACTTTCCATGGTATTGTCAAAAGTTCCTAAAATTCATTTAACATGGGAAATGTCATTTTTCAAAACTCTATAAGAATTTTTGGGGAGGTTAATTTCATGACGGGGAGTAGATTCAACGAAAAAATTGATAGGTGTAATGGAAAAATTTCGAGTTAGCCGTTAATTAACTTCATTAATCAGTTTTTTTATCTGAATAAACCTGTCCTCTTGAGCTATTAACATCCACACTAGTTTTGTGAAGATTCAATAATATATACCAGAGTTACACTGGTGTCCCATTCATTTAGTTGCACACTTTACATAGGGGTGACTGTGTTCCGGATTTTTTATTTTCTGAAATCCGGAACTTCTGTTTTTTTTCCAGAGATTCACTGTCGTTTTCAAATTTTATCTTCGAACAAATATCATTAAGATATTGTATATCTTTAAACCTTTGAAGTTATATCAAAGCTAAAGGGAGAAGTCAAACTTCTTATCTGATTTAAAATATACATGTTTTTAACTATGCATGCATGGATGTGTATCACATTAACAATTTGATTTATGTCAAAATTTACATCATTCTAATTTTCAGGATTTTTGGAATGAAGTCGCAATCACTCCTGTGTATTATTTGCAGAATCGTGCAGTATTCTAATAAATTAAATTTTTTAATATTTGAAAACAATTTCAATAAATGAAATTAGTGAATGATGACATTTATATACAATAAATTGCCTAACAAAAAAATTATAAAAAATAAGTCTTTTCTTTATGGATAGTACTCGAACTTTGAGCTCTGCCAGCAGTTAGTTAATCTTTGCATATCCTTTTAAGTCCAATCTTTTTAAGTCATTTGAATTTTTTTCTCCACATGATACTAATTGATTGGATTCTATTGTATCATATCGTGTGTGGTAGATGGACTTATTGCTAATGTAAGTATATAAGAATACATAACCTTACATATGGTCTAAAGGGACTACAAATCTTATTTTCTGATGATTTGAATAGGGAGACTGGCACTTTTCCATTTCTTCCCTAAAATGCTCATCTTAAAGAGAGTCTGTTTTGTATAGTCATAATCTAATGGTTAGGATTTAGAAATATTTCCTCAGAATGTGGCGTATTTGTTATAAATGCAAAACAGTACAGAGAAATATTGTTTGTCAAACCAGTATGGTGAAGCCTGATTAGTTTCAACAGAGTATTTCAGAGTTGCTCAATTGCTATTAAAAAAATTAAAGCATCTTCAACAAATGTGGAATTGCTTAATGTTGTGTATTTGAGATATTCCTTTTGCATTCTCTGTTTCTTGAGTTATATAAAAAAAATTCAAACTATTTAATGCTTTGTTTAACTTAATTGATTCTTCAAGTTGTTTAAAAAATTGCTTAATCATTTTCAGTTGGATTTTATGAAAATAATTAGTTATGTTTTGTTATTTATGATAACTAAATGCATTTCAGGATGACATGAATTTAAGTGAAGAAAATAAAGAACCTTTGAGAAACAAAGCAATTGATGATAAAAAGTTAATTCTCCAAATGAAAAAAACCACTCTAGTAAGTTTCAGTAGATGTCTCTCTTGTAGTGTTGTTAATTTTTAATTGTAGTAGTTATTGTTAGTTTTTTAAACTGAAGATCTTTGTTATTATTAATGCATTTAACAATATAGTAATTATGTTTAAAAATATCTTTGTTTGCTATATTTTCTGTTAGTGTCTTTTCATTTAATAAAAAAAAGAAATTATAATTTTAAAGTTTGTTTAATATTCTGTTATTCAGAGTGTACAGGAAATTTTTTCATTCTATAATTGTATCTTTTTTAAATTCTTAGTTGTACCAGTTAATTTCTGTGAGAGCTTGCAGTTGAATATATAATGCTTGCATATTGCAAATTAAAGTTTTATTTTTTAAATGTTAAGCCATAGACAGAAACTTTGGATATTTATTAATTTCTGTTGATATAAAGCAAAGTTTCTTGAATAGTCTCATCTCATCAGCCTTATCATTGTTGAAAAAATTTTGTGTCTTCATTTTTTACAATAACAACAAAAGAAAAATATCTTTTTGCAGCCCTAAAGTTTGAAAATGAATTAAAAAGTAAATAAATAAAGCTTTATTTAGTGAAATTGAAAAGATTTTCAATAAAAGATAGTTATTTGCTAACTTTACATGAGATCTTTTTAAGTGAAGATGATTTTCTTAACTATTTATGCTTACAAATATTGAAGAATCATAAAGAATAATGAGGTGTTGGATTTTATATTGTTAATTTTTTAAACTGAAGATCTTTGTTATTAAAATGCATATAACAATGTAGTTTAATTGTATTTAAAAATATCTTTGTCTTTGTTTTCACAACTCCAGTACTTTTCTATATGATTAGGGGTTGCAATCTACAGTTTAAGAAGCTCCGATTTAATACATTAATCAGTGTCTGATGAGGTATATTTTAACTGCAAGATGTCATGAAATATTGATTCAGTGATATGTAATGTTCTACTAATTCTTTTTCCCTTTCTTTTTCTGCAGAACAATAGGCTAGACAGTCCTGCTGATTATATATCTTATTTAAGTAATTCTGATCTGAGTGTTCATAAGTTATACCAATGTCTGGAATCTTTGAGGATAGCATTAACAAATAACACAGTCAGGTAAGTGGATATAATTTTTATTTTATCAGCAATTGTTAAAATAGAATTTGCTGGTTTTTTTTTCAATAAAAATTCTATACTTTTTTTCTTTTTACAGTTGGGTTCAAGATTTTGGAAGCAAAGGCTTAGATAAATTACTTCAAATTTTAAATCTGTGTTATGGAAAGTAAGTTTCCTTTCTTTGCTTTTTTATATGGGATACATAAAATTTATTCATATATCTCATTATGTTAAATTTCATTTTTAATATTTGATAATTGAATATTTGTGACTTATTATTTTTCTGTGTTGTATTTTTATTTCCTTCTGATTATTGTTAAACTGTTACATTTGTGGTAATTTTAATGTAATGTTAGTTTTATGTAATAATTTATTTAAAGGTTTTCGCCCGCACGCGCACACACATCTTAAAAACCACTTTATGTAGAATCTTAACAGAATGCACTTCAACAGATTCTCACTCATTTTACTTTTATGTGTTTGATTTATAATCATATAGAACGAATATCTCTAATTATTAAACAGCATACAAGCAATGTAAATCCATACTGAAAGAAATTGTGACCTTGCAGTTTTTTTTTTTTTTTTTTTTTTAATTCAAGACCATAGTTGGCTTCTTGTCAGTTATATCAAGGTATCAACTAGTCATAGGACTGTGGGAAAAAAGCATTTTTACTTATTTCTGATAATATTAAAAAATTGTATTTATTTTTTTAATATCCAATTTCTTTCAGACTAAGATACATATTTTTAAATAAAAGTTCAGCGTTTTTAATTCTTATCTCTCTCCTTTTTCTAGCATTTATTTTATTCATGAAACTTAATTTGAAAATACAGGGACCTTTTTAAAAAATATTTTCCACACAAAATCCAAACTGACTAAAATATTAAAGTTTCAAATTTGTATAAGTTGAATGATTTTACACCCGTTTCTTTGAAGTTAACAAATGTTTGATATTAATCATTCCAAAATGCCAAGACTAACACTTTTTGATGATTTTACTTCAGAAGAAGATGACAGGTATAAGTAAGATGAGCTCATTTGCTGAATTTTTTTGTTAGGTCACACTAATTAAAATGTAAATATCTCCTTCTCCATTTCTCTCTTCACCCCTATTTTGGTGAAATCAACTGCCCAGCACAAAAGGGTGGAGGGTTTTGTAATCCAAGAATCATCAATACATGCAAATATTTATTCTCAGTTTACTTGTTAAAAAGGGATTCTTGTCAAACAAACATAAGCTATATTTTCCCAGACTTTCACAGTTACGTGCATTAAATTATATATTTTAAACTCAATAAAATATTTCTTGTATATATATATATATACATTTTAAATTGATGGCTGTGTGATGGAAATTTGTCCTATGAAACAAAACTTGTATCATAACCAACTTATTTTGTATTTAATTTCATGCAGCAGTAGAAATCATACATTTTTAAAAAAAATAAAATGTCTGCTGGTTTAGTCTAAAGAAAGTAAGCAATGAAAATTCTCTGTATTTCTTCTCCCTTTTTGTTGAGTGAAAAATAACTTTAAATGAATTGTATGCATAATGTTTATATTAAAATATGTTTGTAAACAATTTTATTGATTTATTGTGTGTGCTTCTGTGGAATGAAAATTAGAAAAATATGTATTTTATTATATGGCCTTTTCTTCTTTATAGAAGTCCGAAATATGAACGTGTTCAACATGAATGTATTAAATGTATAAAAGCTCTAATGAATAATACTGTAAGTACGAATTACTATTTTAATATTTTTTAAAAGAATTTTGGCTTTAAATTAATGATATACTGTTTTGAATTTTACACTTTTATATGCATTTTAAAAATATATTGCAAAACTTTTTAAAAGTAAAAGGTGGTAAATAAATTTTAATAATTTTTCTTTGATGTGCTAAGTAAAATTATTCTTTGTGCCTTCCTTAAACTAGGTTCTTTTACATATGTGTAAAAATTGTTTGCATTGATTTTTTTTCTATTTGGATTAAATGCTCTGTTTATTTGTCATTACAATTTTGATTTATCATCTGTGGAATATAAATAAGTATATAGTTTATTTTTATTATATTTAGATTGTTTATTAAGCTTCTCAAAACATATAATTTCTTTCTAATATGTTCTTAAATATTTTCTTAATGATTAATTAGCAAAATTTAGATCATTGTTTCAATTGTCATTTTAATCTTGAGTTTTAGAAGAAACTATTCGTTCATTTTTTTGTCTAGATAGATACTAATTAAATGATGTTTTGAATCATGATTGTTTCTAATGATTTACTTTTCTCTTGAAGGTTGGCTTAAAACAAATATTCAAACATCCTGATGCTCTTAATATACTTGCTCGCTCAGTTGATCCGTCTGTGCCAATCATTATGATAGATGCTGTTAAACTAATGGCAGCGATGTGCCTCGTGCCACCTAATGGGTATGAATTGAATTTCAATAATTCCCCCCTCCCTTTGAATTTTATAAGCTTTCAAGCAAAACTAAGTTCTAAAAAAAAAAAAAAGTTGACAGACTTCCACAGTTGGTTAAAATTTTCATTAATTATTTTATGTATGCCAGTTATATAAACATCAGTAAACCAAATGTAGGAACTAGAAATCTGTAAAATAATTTTTTCTATTTTTCTTAATGACTCAAAATTAATTAAGTTCAGATTGCCTGTATCTCAAAACTAAAGTATTAGATTTAATGACTTTTCCTTAAACGACAAGATTTCTGTATTAGAATACATATATATATTTCATTTCTGTCAAACATAATAAACTAGTATGTTATCAAATTTTTGTCAAAATATTTTGGTATTTATTTTATTGTAAGTTTATATATTTTATTAAGAAAAAATGAAATCTGAAATAGGTGTAAAATACATATACTATATGTATGCTAAATTGGATAAATATTTTTTTCTGTAAGTACTTTCTATATTATTTTGTAACAATACAGCATTAATAAATTTTAATGCAGATATTTTATTCTTTATAGTTAGAAAGCCACGGTGTCCTTGAATGTAGCTGCTTTTTTAAATATTATTTTTCGTCTTTAGAATAATTTTTTACTTGGAAAAGTTTCTTAAGGGGAAGAAAATGTATTTATCTAATTAAGCATGCATTTGATTTTGAAATAAATTGATTAAATGAATTCTTAAAAAATGTGTATGCTCCTCTGAAGTGAAGAAGAAGACAGTTTAGTATTTTCTGAGTTAAAAGATCATTTATGTTAAAACAGTTTTCAAAGGATTGAATTTAATATTAAAATAAACTGTTTATTTTCCAGCCATGAAAAGGCCTTAGAAGCTATTACTATATGTGGAGAAATCGAAGGTAGGGAAAGGTTTGCGCCAATTGTACAGGGACTCGAAACCAGGAATGAAACTTTAAGGGTATGTAAAATTTCATATTTTGAAACTTTCAAAGCTGTTTTTAAAAAGCATTAATATTATTTCACTTTTTTGTTATTAACATTCTAGTCACTTTTCAGTTCAGTGTTTTTTAATTTCTAGTTTACTGTTTTTGATTCTCAATTTTTTAATGTTTTTATTCATTTTTTGGAATGAATAATTGAAAAAACATGTGCTATCAAGCAATAAAGGTGTATTTGTAAACTTTGAAGTTCAAGTTACATTAATATTGTAAATGAATGAAAATGAATTTTTTTATGTATAAGTACTGCAATCTTATAATAAATTTTTTTTTTGTTTTCAATTGTATAGATTGCTTGCATTCAGCTGATAAATGCTTTAGTCACTTCTCCTGATGACTTGGATTTTCGTCTGCATCTTAGGAATGAATTCATGAGAACTGGACTTATTGATGTGTTAGAAGTCAGTATAATATAATTTTTCCATCAGTATCTGTAATTTCTCATGCAGCAAACATTTCTTTAAAACTATAATCTGCTTCTTTTATAGAATTTGCAAGTTGAGGGGAATCCAACAGCTGAGCTAAGCATACAGTTAAAAATTTTCCATGATCACAAAGATGAAGATTTTGATGAGTTCTCTCAGCGCTACGAAAATGTGCGTTTGGAATTCGAGTATCCTTTTTCAATAATATTTTATTATGTAGTGTTTACTCTTGTTATATTAAATTAAAGAATTTGTTATTTAATTTATTACTATATTAAATATGATGTAAATAGAGGACGTCTATGATTTGTTTAGCTGTAATGATCTGAGTTTGGTTTAGACTTAATTAAATTGTCACTTACTTTTTCTAATGCCTTATTCATAAATGTGTTGAATAAAGTTTGTTATAGCCTCATATATGTAAGAAGAGAAATTCAGAGAAAGAGAAAGGAAATTTAAAGTTGTTCTGTCAAACTATTAATAGTACATTTTTCTGTTCTTGCGATTTCTTGAGGGCTATTATTTAATTTTTTCTTTAGTTGTGTTACTTGGTTTTTAATTATCTTGAATTTGTTATTTTAATAATTACTTTCCTATATAGTTAATTGACAATCCTTTTTATTTGTTCTATCTTGTAATGTCTTAGATTTAAATCTTAATTAAAGAATAAGTATTCTTTCTTTAGTTAAAATTAATTTAATATTTTTATAGTGCTTATATGAATATCAAAATAAGGAGATTTTTTTTTTTAAGAAATATGTTTTGTTCCATTTTAATTCCATGTATTGCAAAGTCTTATTTATGTTTTTTTTTCATCAGAAGATTTACTTTTCATGTTTACTTTTGCTTAAATCTTTTAAAACATGATAACTTTGCTTTTCTGTATAGTCTCAAACAAAAGTAAAAATTATGTCTTAAGAAGCTTTTTTTTTATTACCCTTAATAAATAATTTTGAATAAATCCATTGATTTACAATTAAGAGTGAAACCTACAATATTATATAAACATCATAAGAAAAAGATTGAAAATTCTTTTTAAATATAAATTCAAATAAATTAAGTTCTCATATATAGAATTAATGTTCATATTTGAACCTGTTAAATTAAAAGAAATTTATATTATTAATATATCCTAAAATATTAGTTTTTTTCATAACAGTAATGTTTGAGATAATTTATTTGAATAAAAATTAACCACTCATTGGTTTTGTTGGATTTGTTACCTTAACTTTTATTAGGGAAATGAATGATTGTTATGATCTAATTCGCCAAACTGTAGCTGAAACACCTGCTGAAACAGACTTTTTATCAATACTCCAACACTTGCTTTGTGTAAGGGATGATATAACAGTGAGGTAAGTTGTATTTTTATTATGTACATGAATATAAGAATTGAAATATTTGTCTATCTTAGTAGAGGCTTTTAGTAAATTTCATGACAAAAAAAAAAAAAAAAAAGAGAGAGAAGTAGATATTTGTTGCCGTAGTTTTATTTTAAAAAGTGTCCTCTGTATTTCTGGCTTAAAATTTATGTAAAACTTTTTTATGTGAAAATTAGTTTAATGTTTAAAAGTTTGTTGTATTGAATTTTATTTTTGAAATATTTAACTGTTCCACTATCAATACATATTTTCACATTTTCTTTTATTCTTAACAAAATATGATTTGTTCAACAAATAATTATTAGTGAGTTAGAATTATTTGTTTGGAAAGTAAGGTGTGAATTTTAAAATAAATAGTGAAACAGACAACTAAATGAGAATCATTTCTAACAAGTGAGTACTACAAAAACTGTATTTTTAACTTGTTTTACTGATATAAGTATACTGCTAATAATTAGTTTTGATTTGGCTTATATGAGAATTGAAAATTAATTTGAAATATTTTTTAAGATTGTTAGTAAAATGTCGTATCTACATATTAAAACTAAGAATTCTTTTTGGTGTAAAAAAAAGTACTTTTAATTATCTATGTTAAAATGTTATCTTTTTTGAAAATTCCAAATTCAATTTCACATTATTAAGCTTATTACTTGTTGAAATGTATTGTTCCTCTGCTCTCTTCCTAATAACTATTATTAGATTGTATTTTGTTATTAGTCTAATAAAATTTCATTCTCTTTTCCTTTTTTTTGCAAATTATAATATATTTTTTCAAACATTGAAAACTATTTTGTTAGGAGCTTAAAGTTTTAAATCTTTATTTTTTTTTGTGTTTTTGTTGTATGTTTATGTAATTTAAGTGTTCTCACTTTTGATTTGATTTTAAAAAAATGCATCAAGTGCTTAGTTACATTTTTCCTTGTAATATTTTCACTTATTATATGTAATTTTTTGCTAGTAAATTAAAACTTCAATTTATAATTATTTTCTGTTTAGATCTGCATACTACAGGCTAATAGAGGAATGTGTTTCCCAAATTGTTTTACACAAAAATGGTTGTGATCCAGATTTCCGTCACACGAAACGTTTTAAAATTGATGTTGAACCTTTAATAGGTAAAAACTTTTTCCCCATGATTTTCTGGTTTCTTATTTATAACAAATGATTTTCTGTTCTTGTCATTAACTGAAATTTTTAAAGAGATGAGGCGTTTCATTTTTGTGTGACAATTTGTAAAATAGTTTTCAATTTCGGAGTCAAAGAAATAAAGCTTTGCTTGATTCATAACAGAATCTGCAATAATTTGTGTAATACTTAATCAAAATTTTATGCAGATTTTTTCATATAAGAAATATAAATTGAGATTTTTTTTGCCACAATTTTCAAACTACATTCACTTTTGTAGGAAAGGAGGGAATTTTGTCCAATGCTTGTACTTAAAAATTTCTTTAAATTACACTGACAACCTGCTGCTGTTTGAACCTATTTGAGATAAATATTACAAACATATTGATTAAAGTAAATAGATTAGTTTCATGGGAATCCTGTATTTTGGGTATCCAGCTTTTTCCTGTATTTTAAAAATGTGTAATAAATATAGGTATACCAGATGTGGAAAGCAGAATTTTATTCAAGTTAATTTTCCTGCAGTTTTGGCTACTTAAGTGTATATTTTTAAAGAAGGTCATTTCTGCTTAGTTGGTATACTTCATTTTTTTCCCCTTCTGATATCAGTAGCATTCTTTTCAAAATCTTTATTTTGCATATTATGTAGAAACGATTATTGACAAGTCAAAACAAGAGGAAGAAAGAGTATCTGATGAGCTTAGTAAAAAATTAGAAGATGCCTTGACTGCCAAACAAGAATCGGAAGCTAAATTATCTCAAGTGGAGAATCGCTTAAGAGAATATGAAGCAATTATATCTGAAGTTAAAAAAGGCGTAAGTATAATTTTTATTCCTAGTCTGTACCAAAAGAAAAAACATATTAAAAATATTTTTAAAAAATAGTGCTTTGGTGTAGGAGAGAAAAAAGGTTAAGATATGCCATTGTGCAAATTTGAAATCTTTTGTGTTGAAAGAGTAATAGTTTTAATCATATATTGATTGTGATTTGTTAAAATAATTCCTTCTATTAATAATTATATTTCATATGCTAATAAGCACTTTGTAGATTGATGCAGCTTTTATCATTGTTTCTAGTTGCTGTGAAATAGCTAGTGCTAGTTGTGCAAAAAATTATGATTAGTTTGAAATTCAATATTTATTTATTGACTGTACTTATGGGTGCAAATTGTTACAATATTTTAAATGCATCTTTAATTTAGTCAAATGTCGATATTGTAATGTGATATTTTTATCTAATATTAAGTTGCTAACAGTATAGAAAATGCTCTATAAGTCTAAAAAACATTTTTATTCTCAGGGCAAATTACCACAACTTCCAGAAGGATTTATGATTCCATCTGTATCCTCTATACCTCCCCCTCCACCACCACCTCCTCCAGGTGGTGGTCCTCCTCCTCCTCCTCCTCCACCACCTCCTCCTCCTGGTTCAGGTATTCCTCCCCCTCCACCTATGCCAGGAATGGGACCGCCACCACCTCCTCCCATGCCAGGTTCTGGACCTCCTCCGCCACCTCCACCTCCTGGAAGTGGTCCTCCTCCACCACCTCCTCCCCCAGGTTTGGGGATGAGGTTTCCACCCCCACCCCCAGGAGGCTTCTCTCCAAATCTTCCACCTCCTAATGTTCTGCCGCATGGAATGCAACCCAAGAAGAAATATGTTCTGGAAACGCCACTGAAAAGGGTCAACTGGAAAAAGGTGAATATATGAATTTTGTGTGAATGTACTGTTCTTTTGTTGACATCCATTGTGTTGATTGGTCTAGTAATTTTAAAATTAGTATGATTTATATAAATTACTTTCAAATTTCTAAATATTCCTTATAATATTTAGATGCATAATCTTTATCGATTATGTATGGGTGGATGTAATTGTTCCATTGACATCCATATGTGTTCGGATTAAGATAGAAAAGCCATTAAAATAGCACAACACCTTATTACTAATAATAATGCTGAAAGAAAATGCGAGAAACATTTTTTGTGAATTTTTTTATCTTGCTAATATTACACTATTCTTTTTATTCTTTCTATTATTTTTATTCTTTTTATTAGTTGCTTCAAAACTGCTTTTTTTTTTAGACAAGATGAAATTTAAAATGATAAAATTTCATATTGAACAAAACTTTATTTTGTTATTATAGATTTTAATCTATCTCATCTGCATTTTTGCTGTTTGGTTGTTTTACTGGGCAATGCAATTTTGAAAAATCGAAAGCTTCTATTGGGATTTTCTTTTTGAACCCATTTCAATAAACGATTGTGGTACTTTTTTTTTGGTTCAGCAGCAGTCAAAATGTGCCACTTTTCTGTTTGTGTGGTTGCAGAAAAAAAAAGTTCAGCTATCATATGTTATGGACCTTGTGATTCATTATGTAGTTTGCTGTATTGATATGTTTTCGCAGCTGTCGCACTATAAAAAATATACATTTAAACAACATTTACAATTGGCAACAACTGCTGTTGTTAATCTAACTGAAGAATCATTTAAGGGAAACCTAAAACCTTCTTATCAATTTTAATTTATGTTACAAATAATCATTAATTACTTTACTGTGATAGTTCAGCAGTATCAAACAAAAAGAGTTATGATATGTTAATCTCTAATTGTTCAAAGCAAGCAGGTGCCGATCTTGAAGTAATTGAATTCATTTTTAGGAACATCTGGGAAATAGAATTAGAAATGAAATTAATTCATACTTGTGGAAGCTTCAAAAGGCAATATTGTTGATGTTAAAAGCAATTTGACAGCTGCAAGTATGCAAACATATAAGCATGCTTATTTTTTAGTTGATGTTTTTTTTTTTTTCCTTTTTTTCAGATGTTGTTTAACTAAGCTTACTAAATTTTTTATCTTAAGTACCTGAACTATTTTTTAAGAGAAATACTTATTTTGGGACAGGCACAAAACTTTACAGATATTTTTTTTCTTCAAAATTCTTATTTTTAAAATCTGAGCATTTTTTTATGATGATAAATTGTACTGTGCAAGATTAAAGTGTTGGTTAAAGATAACTGTTTCTGTGCCATTTCCATACAAAATTGCAAAATGGTTTAGTTTCTCCTGGAGTAAGATATGTCTAAATATATTGTATTATTTTTGATTTTTTTTGTCATTCTAGATTTTAGAAGTATTTTATGCATGCATTATTCATTATTTAAAGCTGTGCATAACCCTGATCATGATACTGAATTACTTCATTTTATTAAGTTAAAATAATCTTATTTATGAAATCTGCCTCTTTTTAAAGATACAAGCAGATTTTCATAGCTGAAAACTGTAGTTAAATTGAGTAATGATTTCTCTGTTTTCTTTCTTCATAATGATAAATTACCTGTTTTTTTAATGTTCTTCCATTGCTTATTATTTATTTATTTTTTTAGATACCTCCACAAAAACTCTCTGACAAAGCCTTTTGGGTATCTGTCCATGAGGAAAAATTAGCTAGTGAAGATATTTTTGAAGCATTATCACAAAAATTTTCTTCAAAACCACAAGGTACAATAATGTTATTTCTTTACCTATTTGACCATCACTTTAGAATTTTAAATTCATAATATGTGTGCAGATTGTGGTTACAGTAGAACCCCAGGATTCTGAAATTTCAGATGATCTGAACATCTTTTCTTAATTTACTGAAAATTTTTTATGAAAAATGAAGGAAAAATAACAATTACGAATCAGAAGCAAAGCTAATGTTTATTCCTAACATAAAAGAAGCATTCAAATTGGTCTTTAAGAATGAATACAATAGTGTAATTAGTAGAATGAAATTCGAATATCTTCTTTTTACCCTCAACTTATTTGCCACTGTACCATGCGAATTTCCGCATACTCTTTCCTTATGCCTTCACAGAGCACCCAGAGTCAATACTCTACTGCATTTAGTATAACAAGAGTATTTTACTGAATTCCCTGGAATCCGAACCAAGGTCAGCCCCAGTTAGTTCTGATTCCGGGGGTTCTCCTGTAATATGTAAATGTGTTCCTTTGCCAATATAACAGTTATTTAAATTACTAATATTCTCTATAAACAGCAGCTTGTTTTTAATTTGTCAACTCAAAAGCTGGGCATTCATGGTCAGACTGCTCCATGCAATTTCCGCCACACCGCTCTAAAACCCGTCGTCAATGAGAAAATCCGATGAGAATTGGCACATTGCGGTTGAAAAGTTTTGATTTTCATCTTCGTTCATTATCCATTTGGAGCCTTGGGTCATAGAACTGAAATGCAACCGTGGAGACCGGGAGCAAGGATCTCTCACAAAAGCAGGTGTGGGCTCCCATTTTGAAAGCGGGAGGAGGAGTTGGCACAGTAGCCCTAAGTGTTTGGAGTGACAGGTAGTGTGGTTTGCATGGAACTTTCGTGAATGACCCACCTAGAACTAGAACACTGTCTCCATACCCCCATGTCTGTAACCATTACGACCACTGAATGGTTAGATGGGTTTGAAGACATCACCTTTATTAAGGATCACTAAACATTACAGATTGGCCTGTTACAGTGCCTTTGAACACAGAAACAAAAAAATAAAGTAAAAAAACATGAGAAATAACAAAACATACAAACAACAAATTGATGGCGGAAACATGGGAAACAAAAAGAAGAATAAAGAGAATAAAATTAATAACGACGATCCATTAATGACATTTTTTTCCTTTAGCAATATTGCTTTATCGAACCTGGAAAGATAGGAGAAAAAGTTCATTGATGGTCTCTTGCAATGAAGGAAAATCCATGATGCTTTAAAGAATTTAAGTCACTACACATAGTTTGTACACTTCAGACTAAAGAGTCATGTCGCAGTCTAACAGTTACCTCAATGAACATACACCTCCATAATTGTCCCTTTGAAAATTGGAATTGTGTGGAGCGGTATGGCTGTGAATGTCCAACTAAAGATATTATGTAATGTCATCAAAAATCATGTATTGTACGTCTGTGCATATGAAATGGAATTAAGTTTGTGACATTTTATAATTTTGTAAGTTATTATTACCAAACTTTTTTATTTTCTTATTAATGAATTGTATTTTATCATTTAGCCAAAAAAGAAAGTAATAAAGCAGATGAGAAGAAACCTACTAAGAAAGCAAAAGAATTGAAAGTTTTAGATGCCAAATCAGCACAAAATCTGAGTAAGAAGAAATGGTTTCTTCTTTTCAAATTGGACTTTTTCAACATAAATTTTGATTTAGACTGATAAATATATTTCTTTTTTCAGTGATTTTACTCGGATCTGTCAAAATTTCAGCAGAGGATATGGTTAAATATATACTACATGTAGATGAAAATCACTTAACAGATGCAATGTTGCAGCAGCTGATACGGTACATGCCAGAACCAGAACAGTTAACTAGATTAGAACAATTTAAAGATCAGTACAATGAATTAGCAGAAGCAGAACAGTTTGCTATGACAGTAAGTGTAATCAAATCTATGCTAGTATAATGTTAAAACACTTATTTTATGTCTCTTATAGTATTTCTCTTTTTTATATTAATGCTTAAATTAATTATCAACTCATCAAAATTAGTTTTGTACTGCAATATATCTATATCTTTTCGTTTCATGTGAAAGTACTTCTGTTTGAAATTCTCTCTAAATTATTACTCTAAAAACTAAAACTCGCCATTATTACTCTAAATAAGGAAACTCTAATTTACTGACTGTAAATTACTGTTTTTATTATATGAAAGGTACAAAGTTAAAACTCGAATTCTAAAAACATTTTTCTATTCTAATAAAACAACGTTGCCATTAATGAAACAAGCTTTCAAAAAGATAGATAACATAAATGGACACTCAAATACAAAACTTGTAATATAAAGAATATGGTAATAGCAAGCAACCGCTTGAGGTTACTTAAATATTATTTAGAGTTTTTAGTTATCAAAATGCAAAGGTAAAATATTAAAGTCATAATATTGTTCAACTTCACTTTTAACTTTAGCCCTCTAAGTGTGCAGTTATTTTGATTAAAATTTATATTTTAAAGTGAATAATTGGATCTATATTGCATTTAATCAAGGCTTTGAAATCTTAAGAACATTTTGCCTATGGTAGTTTAAGAAATTATACACATAAAAATGAATTATCTGCTTTTGAACTGATCATGAAAATGGAAGATTCCGGTTCAAATGCTTAGAGGGTTAAAACTCATTCTAAGAACTGAACAGAATTTTATTACTATTCTCTTGTGTATTTTAGATTCCAAAATATTTCATTTTCTTTGAATAATTTCGTGAACTTTTTATATTGTATGAGGTATTGTTAGTCATTGTTACAATTTATTCAAAATAATATTCATTTGAATGATTTCTCATTAATGCTGGTGCACTTTGTTCTGTCTGTTTTATGATAATTATTGAGATTTTTTATCCTCTGTTTGTAAGTAGGTATGTAAAGAATAGTGATTTGGCTGAATACCGAATATTTGGCCAAAAATCAGGCCAAAGACCAAATATTCGGCGGCCAAATATCTACTTTTAAAAACATTTCACTTTTGATGGCAAATAAAATATTCCTCAAATTTTAAAAGAAAAAAATTAAAGATTAATGAAATTGATCTTTTTATTATTTTTTATTAACTTTATTAAAAATTAGCACCTTGATCTATTTTTTGTAGCATTTTAAACTTCCAGCAATAACACAATGTGGCTTTCACAGATCTAAATAAAGTATAATAGTATATTTTTTTTCTACAGATACATTAGATTATATTTTTAAGATTTTAATTTTTTTTTAGAAAATTTATTGAAATCTAATAAATAAATAAATAAAAGCTTGTCATCCTTTTTATCTTTCACTTAACTATAACAAATTTCTTTTCTTCAAGTCAGAATGTTATTTCCTTTAAAATATATTCTTCTTCACTTCTACTTACTACCCAGTAAAACATTTCTCCTTTTCTTTAAAAGTTATTTAATCTTATAATGCTCACTCTCCCCCTTTAAATTGTACAGATGCTAGGAGATTCTTTGATAATAAGTCTACCAAAATGTAATTTTGCAATATTTTTTGTTAAATATATATATTTAAAAAATTATTATCCTGAATTTATTTGGCCAAATATCTGTTTAGTATTTGGCAAAAGGGCCAAAAATTATTGCTCTTGCATCATAATTGTAGGTTTTATGATGATAAATGACATTTAAAGTTATTAAATACATTTATGTACTATGTAACTTAAAACTGAGTAAATGTTAGGAGATTTTTTGATAAAAAATGCACTGAAATATAATTCAGAAATATTATTTGTTTTGTTATTTAATAGCATATTTAAAAAAAAAAATTATTATCTTGAAAATATTCGGTCGAATATTTAAAAAATAATTTTGAAAATCAATGGTTTTACATTAGTTATTTTATATCATAAATCATGCTTTTCTTTATTGTGAAAAATTGATATAATTGGTACTTTTAAGTCCATTATTTGTCTGTTGTATTAATCAATATTGATTAAATCTTTTACTTTTTGTAGGTTGGTAGTATTAAAAAGTTGGTTCCACGATTGAAATCCATCAGTTTTAAAATGAGATTCCAGGAGCTTGTTCAAGATATTAAGCCTGTGAGTTCACTTAAAATTATTTCTTATTCTTTAACAGCTGATATATTTGACATTGCTCAGGATGAAAGTATTTTCATGCCTTTTTTAAAAAAAATGTATCTGATCTTTTTAATAAAAAATATTTTAATGTAACAATGCATGCATTAAATCCTAATTGCAGATTTATTTTAATTAAAATGAAAATATCTGTTGCATCAAATGAAGCATCTTTGGAGTGAATGAGGCTGTGCCACCTAATGTCATGGTGAATAATTATATCCATTACAGTTTTTAATTTTAAAAGTTAACTATTTAATTAATTAACACAAAATTTTGATTAAAACTTTCCTTATGATTCATAGTATTTGAGAGCAAAGTTTCAATAAAAAGTTATAGTTTTTATTGGGTACAAACTATTTTTGCATTTCACTTTTATTTTTACAGCTTTTCTCTAAACCTATTCTTTACTTTCAATAAATTTTGACTATTGGAAAAGAAATATGATTCTATTATTATTTCTGTTTAATTTTAGGATATTGTGGCTGCCACTGCTGCTTGTGAGGAGGTCAAGACAAGTAAAAAATTCTGTCTAATTTTGCAAATAATTTTACTAATTGGAAATTACATGAATGCAGGCTCCAGAAATGAGCAGGCTGTTGGGTTTGAGATCAACCTATTGACAAAGGTATGTTTTAATTTTTTATTTCTAAAATGTTTTCTTTTGTACTTTCTCATATACAAAGTATTGCAATTGTCAAAAAATTTGACTTTGAGTTTTTGATGAATTTAAATGCTTCAAACCTCCCTTAGTCCAATTAAAACATTTTTGGAACATGCCTGTTGGTCAGTCTCTGAACACAATAACTGAAATCACAATGAGGTAGATGGATGAAATTTAATTTTTGTTCTTTACACCAAAATTATAGATTTGTATCAAATTTTCGATGAAATCCATATACAGGAAATCTTTTTGTCTGCCCACCTGTGTGTATGTGAATGAGACAAGTAAAAACTGCAAAGAGCTAGATGGGTAAAATGTAATGTATGGTTTTATCATCAGAATTGTAGTTGTTTATCAAACTTTTGACCAAATCTGACAATGGTTTGATCACCTGTCTGTTTGTTTATTTGTGTGTATGGTGAATTCAATGATTCAAAGCTGTGACAACTTAGATAAATGAAAATTTGTATGTGGTCTTGTAGTTAAAAGTGTAAATCTGCACCAAATTTGGACCCAATTGGTTGAAAGGAACACTTTCAAAATGTATACTTGATTTACTTCTTTATACTATGAATCACAAAATGTGTGTTATTGTGTCAGTATATGCAAATTCTGGGGGGAGGGATGAACACTTCTACTGTTATTGTCTGATACCATGTGTCTGTTGCATCATCCTGGCATGTGACTTACTTGTGAGCTTTGGCACTTCCTTTTTGATGCATTCCATTGATGCAAACTCTTATAAGGAGAAATGAACAGAATGTGCCATATTGTGTTTGTTTATGAGAAAGTTGAGAGGAGAACACTTCTGTCGGTTTTATTTAACTTCTGATGATTGGAATTGATATGCCAAGTTATTTAATGGGCATCATGTTGTGTTTTTATTTATTTTTATAAAAAAAATATTCAAGTGTATTCACATTGAATAATTTTTTCACAGCTTAATTCTACAAAAGCTATTGACCACAAAACAACACTTCTCCATTATCTGGCTGAAATCATCGAAAAGAAATATCCAGATGCATTGAATTTTGCTGAAGAATTGATGCATGTTGATAGAGCAGCAAGAGGTAAATTGAAATATGTACAAATTTTATAATTAGTTTGATTTATAGTTGTTAGGTAGTTAATACTCTATGTTACTGCTCTTTGTATCTTTTTCACAAAAAACAAAGTTGATGATTTGAATTCTATATGCATTTATTTTATTTTTAAAAAATAGGAAATTATACATAGAGCAATAAAGCATGAATATTTTTTTCTATTTTTTTTGTTGCAAATCAACTATTAAATAATATGGACTGCCTTTAATTTTTCTTCCTTCAAATTATCATTAATTTAGACAACGGGGTAAAATACTGCCAAATTAGGTAGCCTTCTTTTAAATCATTGGATGCTTCCATTTTACTAACATTCTTTTTGTACCTAATGGAAGGTATATAGTATATATATAACCTAATGGTTTATATATGTATGTATGTATGTATGTATGTATGTATGTATGTATGTATGTATGTATGTATGTATGTATGCATGTGCCATAAGAATTATTTAAATATCCTGATGTTTTTTTTCATATAGACTTTAAAACACCAAGTTGTCCTCCCAGTTTGTTAATAGCTTCTTTTATTCTCAGATTTTCATTTTTAAGATCACATGTGATGTTTTGTTAATGTTGTATTGCTTTATAGTTCAAATGATTGCAGGCTAGGAATGTTTTTCAAGGAATATAAATAATGTATTTGTGATTTTGTTTAACTTAATGTTCTCTAAATTAACAGCAAAATATTAGAATAACTGTTAAATATTAGAAAGAAAAAGTGTGCCCAGTATATTTTGCCTGTAGAAATATGAATGACACATATATGAAAGATTGGGCAGGGTTTGCCAGAATTCACTTTACAAAGATTTAATAAGAATATGATGCTAAAAATATGCTGAAAGAGCCCTTTTTTTAAATAATTAAACTGAAAAGAAAGAGTAGGAGAGGAAAAGGTTAAAAATGCTCGTTTTAGTTGAGGTGATACTAATTCATTGTAAAATATCTCTTTCCATTATGTGTCTTTTTTTAAAAGTAAGCAATATTCTAAATTTCTGCCTGTAAGGTTGGGAAAATAATATCCTAAATGTGCTTGTACACACAACTTATGTATAAAATATCTTTCACATGTTAGTAAATGGTCTTTTTAATTTATTTTTTGAAGAAAGCTGTTGGAAATGATATAACAGATGTGATTTATATTTTCTAACTAACTCTTAATATTCCAGTAATTTTGTGGTATTGATCATAATACTGTTGATTCACAAATTGTAACAACTATGCAGTGCTTTTCTTTCTTTGATTTATAACTTTTCTAGCTTTGTGTGATAAATTATATTTGCTGAACTGCTGTTAAATGAAGCATAGCATTTTTTTATTAGTTTTTACATGTTGATATATTTTAATGATAATTAATTTTTAAATTTTTTTTTCAGTTTCTCCTGAACAGATACAGAAAAATTTAGGCCAAATGAAAAAGTCAGTGAAGCAATTAGAAACAGATTTGAAAAATTTCCGTCCCCACAACGATGAAGATAGGTTTGCTGATGTGATGTCGGTATCCTTTATTCCTGATTTAAATATCTATTAAATTACTTATTATTTGTGTTTTGGTAAGTTATTTTCAAAATTTAATTTTAAATCCTGTTTCTTTGAAAAGATTGATGGATTATATGTAAATGCTAATGAAAATATAATCATGGTGTAAAGCATTTATATTATTCTTATGTTAAGTCATGTATAATTAATTGCTCTTGGTGTTCACAAATGGTGATTAAATAGAAAACCTAAGAAAAAAATAATTATGAGACACTACATTTTTTTCTAACTTCATAACTGTAATCATTTTTTTATCCTTTGCCTGTACAGACTGAAACTAAAATACTTTATTTAACTATTTAACTTTATACTTATTACTTGCTTAACTTATTAACTTACTTTAACTTATTTACTTGACTAACTTACTTACACTCTACTTAAATAGTATTTTAAATTTAAAGATAATAATAAAATACTAAGATACCCTAACCAGAAACAGTGCATCTTAAAATTTAAGTATATGCTATATATGTATGTATTACTAACAGATGTATTTCTTATGTAGTGATGCTATTAAGTTTATTAAATTTAACCTTACAAAATAATATCTTTTCGTAAAACATTCTATTAATTTATCTTTTTATTATCAAAGATTCAGTAATATCCTTAAAAATTTAAATTATATTCTCATTTTTTAGACGATGAGGATTACTTTTTACATTTAAATGAGCTTGAAATATTGTTTGTATAATATTTAGAGAAAAAAAAAATTTGAATTAAGAAGCTAACTCTGTGAATTATTCCTAAAATATATAATTTTGCTAATCTGAGTCATTGCTTATTTTGATCATTGTGTTTCTTCTTTTATTAAAAAATAAATTTCTGTCATTAGTTTATATTATATGTTGTGGTATTTAGTTTGCAACAGTTATGCTTAGAAATGTTCTCAGACACCTTTTCTAAAATGTTTCACTTTCAGAATCTTTTGAGAGAAATTTAATCTTTACATTGTATTTTACCAAAATGAAACTAAAAAAGAAAGAATAAATGCCCATAATGTAATGTTAACATTATCATTTTCTATATTAAATTGAGCACCGAGTTTAATTGCATCACTCTTATTCCCTTAACTGCTTGTTAGAGTTTTCTTACAGAAGCATCTACACAGTATGAAATTCTAGAAAATATGTTTAAACAGATGGAAAAATTATATGAAGATTTGTCTGTTTACTTTGCCTTTGATCCCAAGAAATATGCATCAGATGAATTTTTTACTGATATAAAAACTTTCAAAGATATGTTTCAAGTAAGTTCATTTTTCCCAGATAATCTTAGTTTTACTCATTTGATAAAGCTTTTTCCTGCCATACTGTTAGATGTTTGAATTACATCCAATTAATTTTCTCTTTGTTATGTTTATCTTGGATCAAGTACTTGGTTTGTTCAACATCATGAGCCTTTTTAAGATGCTAGGTTAACAAATTGTGACCAGTATTGAATTTTCAAAAGAGGGAAATTCTCCTTCTCAAGCCTATATAAGCTAATTACTACCAGTCTTCTACTCTCTTTCTACATTTGGCTTTAGTGGAGAGTGCATGTTTCACATTTCCGGTTTTAAAAATGGTCTCGGGGTTAGTCTTGGAACTTACGTCTTGAAATTTGAATCTTATTTCTTCAAAATTATTCTATGTCTGTAATCTAAAAATGGATCTGGCTGCCCATCTTAAACTATGTTTTCACCACATTAACACATATATAAATGAAATATTTTTTATACAGGGTGATTCAAAAAAAAAAAAAAATGTGGCCAAACTTTAAGGGTAGGTCAGGCATACAATAAGCTTTGAGAATCGCATAGGAACTTGGGTGCGCAAACGCCATCTGGCGACTGCAGATGGCATTTAAAATAAAATTGCGCTGGAGAAAATGCCTATATCTTTCTGAATCTTAGCGGTATTGAACTGGAATTTTTATATAAGTTGTGCTATATGTATGGATCTGAAGTTGTGAAAGAAAAATTATTCTGCCTTTCATACATGCGCAGTAAAAAATTATTTTCTATAAATGCTAATATCTTCTTTACTTTTCAGTGTATTGACCTTAAATATTGATTCAATGTTCCTCTAATACATTGCCATGTATTCTGTGAGCGTCATAAAATTCCAAGGAAAACTCTGCAAGTTATAAGCAAAAAACATGTGGAAAAATTTGTAATTTTTTAATGAACCCTTTATATCTTGCCAAATATTCATGTTATTTTTACGAAAATGTATGTAAATATAGCACACATCACACAAAAGAATTGATAAAAGTTGCAAACCATTATCAGCTTTCTCTGAAGTGGAGTGAGCCAAAATCCTTTGAGTTCAGCAATTTTTGATTGGTCCCCTGAATGCCCTTGTGAACGAATCTTTGAAGTATTGTGAGTTACAACCTATTCTTTATATATATGAAGTTTGAGGGAAATTCATCCAGCCTTTCTGGCGATATTCGAAAAAATGTGCATTATTAGCTTTCTGTGAAGTAGTTGACTTCACTCGCTTGTGTCTGACCAAACTTTAAGGCTAGGTGAGGCATACAGAAACAAACAAATAGCACTCAAAGGGTTGGATTAATTGATATAAGATGATATTTAAATTATCCACTCCATCACCATATTCATGAATGGTGCTGCGTGTGCATCGTCACTGAAGTTAAAATCAGGAAAGGGCAGAGTGCAACATGCATGGGCACTCCTGGGAAGAAGGGGAACCCCCTGAGATCTCACGATTCTGTAAGTTAAAGTAGAAGTCTGGTTCTTTAGGATTGAAATAGAAGTAAATAAAAGTGAAGGGACATTAGAAAGAATTAATTTAGAGGTGAAAGAGCTAAATCATTACATAGATATGAACTGCTTGAGTTAAAACTTCTGAAAATGAAATGTTCACTGAATTATTTCTATTGCATTTTTGTGTATATTAAAATTTATGTAAATGTAGATATTTACATTCTTTAAGGTCTTCACTTGTATATTAAAAAATTTATATACAGTTGTAATAGTATGATGGTAGAGGCTTCAAGATTGGAGGATTGCATGCTGGAGATCCATTTCTACTAAAAATCCACCATTGAATGTACTTTTGTTATGACTCGGGCCTTCTAACCATGATGTGGAATATATAGAATGAGGTCTTCATAATTTGATTATGGATTGAAACTACAATGTTTGACCTGGAACAAAACATTAGTCTTAATAGATCAAATCAAAAATATTTGAATGGGTACTTTTATTTTTTTCATCTTACCACTCATTTTTCTTTTTGTATGTGGAATATAGTTTATTGCATTGCACTTTTGACCCTGTAGTATCATGAATGCTTCTTGAAATGTGATAAAACTAACTTCATTGGCAGTGCAAATTGCAAATAGTTTAAAACCCTATGAAGCCGAGAAACATTATTTCTAAAATTTTAGCCACTAGATGGAATTAGATTAACCATTTCAGAGACCCAGATACAGGGTTCATACGCTCCTTGAAAACTCCTTAACAACTCCTTGAACTCGATTTTCACTTTCAAGCACTATGGAAACTCCTTGAATTTGGGTTTTACTTCTTATAAACTCCTTGATTTTTAATTTTTAGCATTTCTTTTATAAATTGTGTACTACGTTTCACCGATAGAAAGGATTCTAAATCGCCGCCGCAATTACCCAGTATTTTGCGTTGCTCTTTCTATGATTTGATGTTCATCTCCTATCCAAAATTTAATAATTGATTTTAAGTGCCAATCAGTAATAACCAAAACAACAGAATGGTGCAAATTGAGAATGTTATTTCTCTTGGATTATTTCGAAACATTAACTGTATTTCTTTAAATTGTGGTTTGTTGTAAAGGGCACATATTGTGATGGTGGAGTTAATAGACACTATTAATCAAATTTAGCTAAATTAGTTTTAATAATCAAGAAATTGTGTTAATTTTATTTTCTTCATATACTATTTTATAAGCAATGAAAATGCCAAATAACAGTTTCTAATATCTAAATCAATGGCCCTCTTTGCACCTCTATATTTTAAATCATGGATCATGTACACTACATAAGGTGCACATTGAGGTATGGAAATTATTTAAGAATTTAAATTCTAAAAAAAAAATTACTGGAAATAGTTTTTTATTTAAAGCATGGTAAATCATGGTATGTAATGAACTATTTGAACTTTTAGGGTAGTTGTATAATTTTATAAAAAATTGAGTGTCTAAGCGGCACCACTCTATTTTCATATAAATAGATTTAACATGGCATTCTTGGATACATCAGCTTAGTAAAAACTTATAAAAGAAATAAATATAACCACATTTATTTGAGTTATTAGCAATGTTTTAAGTACTCTTAATATAATTTTTGGGAACACTTTTTCATGCGTAAATATTGACTCCTTGAAAATTTTGAAAATATTCCTTGAAAACTCCTTAAATACTCCTTGGTTTTTAATTTAAAAAATCAGTAAGAACCCTGAGATATCTACAGTCTGTCAAATAGTGGGAAAACAATTTTTTTGATTAGCGTCATTCTTGTGCTAATTATTTTTTTAAATAATTTTATGCTTGTTTTATCATGTATATAGGAGTCTTATAAAGATATAGTGCACACGAGAGAAGTAGAAGAAAAAATGAAAAGAGCCAAAGAAGCAAAGGAGAAAGCAGAGAAAGAAAAGCAGGAAAGGTTAGCCAAAAAGAAACAATTGATTGATATCAGTTCAGGTAAGGTTTTAATTTATTTAACCCTCCAAGCAATCAGTTATATTGATAAAATAATAATTTCAGTTTGGGAAATTTATCTTTTATATTGGATAAACCATAATATTTTACATTTAATTGAAACATAGTTTACCTATGTAGTTTTAAGAAAAAGGCCAAAGAAAAACGAATTAACTACTTTTGACTAAATACCACTTTGGCTGTTTGGATGTTTAAGTTTATTATTAAGCTGTGATAGTTTGGTTTGATATTTAGTGTTATTTATTAAATTGATGATTTGTCATTAGGTGAAGACCAAGAAGGTGTAATGGATAGTTTACTAGAAGCACTGAAAACAGGGTCTGCTTTTTCACACAAACCTCGGCGTAAAGCACCTGCTAGAGGTGCAGCTGGTAAGTTCATTTAAAAAGTGGGATTATCTTTAATTCTCTATAAATGCAATTAAGCATTCAAGAAATATTTTTATTTACTTGTGTTGCTTCTCTTTTATTGGACCAATCTTCTATTTCTTAAATATGCATTTCATTATTGGTAGCTATTCATCATCAATAGGCTACTGAAACATTTTCTTGGTTCCAATTTTCTTTTTGAATTTTCTTCCTCCTTATGCTTTATATGTAGACATTATCATCAGTTTTTATTATTACTTGTGCAGAGAAAGCATATTAAATTAATATGAAAGAAAATATATTAAATATTAAAATATATTAATATATGAAATTAATATTAATAGCTGAAAGACAGCATACAAATAATTTAATAGTCAGATAGATCTCCCTAAGCCATTATCTTTGTATATGCAACAATCCTGTTTTTTTTTTTTACCAAGTTGACTCTTTTTAAGTATTTATCTAACATTATGTTTTATTGTTAGGATTTTCAAATCCTGAAATTAAAACAGGTTAATAATTTTATGGAGTAATTGTTGAATGTATCCGACTGCTCCTTCCTCATATTGTGTGCATTGCAACAAAGATACTAAAGATCACTAGATTTTAATCCACATAATTCTTGGAATTGCTGCTTAGTGATAATTTTAATGCTACTGTTTGGCTATTTAGTTTGCTTTTTTCCATCATTTTTTGTATTTATCAAAATTGAACAAAATTAAAGTTTGAGATGTATTAGTAAATTTTGATCTAATCATTTTTTATTTAAGTACCCATCATATTATGTCAAGCATTTTCCTTATTCACCGCAGTTAATTTGGTTGCAAAAACAATAAATGTATTTTTATATTTAATTCTAATTTTGTTTTAATGATTAGATTTTATGTCACAGCAAATTAATTGAAAGTGATCAAAGTATTATGGGAAGTCTTAGAACATTTTAAATAATTTCCTCTTTATAACTGTGTTGGATGCTGATATTTGAGAAGAATATGGACAAACTAATAATCATCTGAACTTATTTAAGAAAATGAAATATTGTTAAAATTTCTTAAAAATATAAAATGTGCATTATAAAAGAAAGCTGCTGATCAAAGATATATCTGTATTTTCCTTGTCATTTTTACCTTCTTCCTTCCTCCAAATATGATAATTTTGTACCCTGTCTCAAAGACAGGTTAAAGCAATTTTAAGTGTTTTAAGATTAATGTTAAGAGCTAGTATGAGATTAAAGATTTAATTGCTTTTACCAATGTATTAAATAGTGAAAAATCATAAATATATTATACATGAACAGTTCTTAACTCATGTTTTAAGAAAATACTTATAAACTTTATTTTAAGAATCCTGTTTGTAAAGGTTCCTTAATGAATTGTCTTACATTTCGTTATAAAAATATTAATTACATAAAATTAAACAATATCACTTTTTTTAATTTTAGGAAAATATGTGTTGGTAATGTAAAAATGAAATTCATACTAATTTTCAAAAAATCATTAAAAATTATAACTTATATTTAATCATTTTCAAGTGTAATTTTTGAATGCTTAACACATACACATATATATATATATATATAATCCTTAAGTTTTGTTCTTTGTTACGATATGAAATTTTGTAACATTTTGTTCCTGCTAGTTATCTTTTTAGAACAAGAAATATAATCAGCACCTGTACTAGAATTCTCATGACACAGTAGATGTAAGGCAGGTTTTTACATTATATGCCTGCAATGTCCATTGCATGCTTTAGTGTTTTTGAATGTACTAAATTGTTTTTGCATGTTTAGGCTGCATAATTCATTTTGAAAACTATGAAGGATACTGCCCTATTAGCACAAGATGTTTTACGATATCTCCACAATGTTGCTACGATATTTTGAATGCTGCACAACATTGTAAAGATATCATATGAATGTTGTAGGGCATCTTGTGCTAATAGGGTGTATTTAGATTCAAATACAGTAGGTGATCAACTAGCAAACATAATGCATTTGAAGACCGTACTCGTAGCTCAAAAGGTTGATTAATTTACTGTCAATTTATCACAGATTTTTATAGGAATTTGCTAAAATTGTTCTCAAAAAATAAATAAATGTAATTTTTCCTGTGCAATAATAATCATTCAAATCTTTTGCTTGGTTTTTGTATGTGAATCAATTTTTTTTTTGTCATCCACTCTTTTTAGGTTCCATAATCATAGTTTAAAAAAAAATATAAACTTCTAGCAGGCCCACATATGCAGAAGATACTTATATTGTGCATTGTATTACATATTTATTTCATGTTGTTTTACAAAAATGGATGCAACTTTTATTTTTGCAATGTGTATATATTAGCATTGTACTAAACAAAGATTATATAAGTAAAAATTGCACTTTAATTTATAAAAGAACGATTTCAGTATGTAATACAATGCACATTATAAGTATCTCCTGCATATACCCGCCCGCTGGAAGGTTAAATAAAAAGTTAAGAATATCACTAGCAAAAATTCAGAGATCGGAAATCGACTATGTAGTGCAAATGAAAGTTACGTATAATGTTGTCAGAAACCCATTCTATAAAATACTAGCGGCATGTGCATGGCATTGCCCGTGTTATAATGACTTCAACAAAATTTTAAAAAGCCCCCAAATTTTGAAAACTAAATTAAAACATTTATATATATTATTGACTTCGCCCTTGATTTTTAGTGAAAGTACACGCAGGAACTTGAGTGAGATGAATAATGTGTTCTTTTAACTAAAGATATCAGCATATATGTGCGACTATCAAAAGTATAAAACAAATAAATCAAATGATTTTTGGATCAGTAAAAGGAAGTAATTAAGATTAGCTGACTCAATAAAATGATCGAAAGTATGACGTGATTTTCGCTTGGTACCGCCAGCCAATCGGATAGTAGAAATGCGTTCTGGAAACTGAGAGTAACCTTGAGTCGGACGAAAGCTTTGTCGATTCGGATATGCAACATAAAATGTTTTGAACTGATCAATAAAAAAATTCGTAGAAAATTGGAGAAAAAAAGATATTTTAACCATTCTTGTTTTAAAACAGGGATGAATATTCTGGTTTATACATAAAAAATTGAAAATGATAGAGTTATTAGAATGTCGGATGCAAGAAAATAAGAATTGAAAATTAAAAATATAAATGAAAAGAGACTATTATTTAAAAATTTCTCAAATTTCAGTTAATTATGTTGGAAATTCAAAACAAATTTCATTAGAACGAAAATTGTTTGTTCTATCCGATGATGCATTGATTGTTTATTAACGATCATTAGAAAAGATACTACAGCTGTAAACGTGCCAAAAATGACCCAAAGCAACACAAAACATTAAATAAAAAAATTTTTAGATTAAATTTTAAAATTCTGGCTTCGAGGTGCATTGAGTCACCATTATGTCTACCTGTGTGCGAAATTTCATGGCTGTAAGTGCGATAGATTCGTCTGGACATCGCACACACACATATACACATGCAAATATTGCTGTTTATAAGTATAGATTCTTAGATATAAAGCAGTTCCCAGCTCTTACCTTTGATTTGGTTTTGATTTTCATTCTCATTTGTTTGCTTGATTAGTTCCTTGTTGCTCCTTGATGTTCTTTGAGTTGTCCATTTTCTGAACCAAAATATCTTTCACAAATGTGTATATCTAATTTCTTCATGGTCTAATCTGTTCATTAACATATCTATTACACATTGTATCTCAAAATCCATCACCTGCATTAAATATTTTCTTTGTGTGCATCTGGAGAGAAAAAGTGTCTGAGAAGCTTTTATAAGAAACCTTGCATCAGACGTGACACATTTCCACGGAAACGCGGATTTCAGCATTTTTGGCATCAGATTTTATCATTCTTAATTTTGTTTTATATAATAATTCTACGATATTTTTAATATCTCAAGCATTTTTGTATAAATTTATTTATTTTATTGTTCAACTGGTTCGTCATTTCTCGGGAAAAAATATTTTCCAAGTACTAGTAACACTTTCAATTTACTAAAAGTTTTTTTCCTGGAAGCATCTTTTGTTTATTTTCGTTAAACAACTGACCCTTTGGACCTGCAGTGAAACACCCTTCTTCTTTTTCTCTCCTTAGTTTGAACCACCTGGCAAGAATCTCGTAGTCCTTCGTACTCCACTTTCCCCTCCCCATCATTGCTACGGCAACAGCAGAAACTCTTTCATATCTTTTATTTTTTTCCATTATCTGGACTACAATTCTCTTCTCTTTTCTTTAGTGTTTTTTCACATAGTGTTCTTTCTTTTTCTCCTTGGGCTCGCTCCCTCCGGTAGGAAGTGGGCTCTACAATCTTGAAGGATTTTAAACACTCATTATGATCGTTAAAAATTTGTAAAATTAAATGAAGCATTGCGGAAAGAGAGTAATTAACATCATTGTGTTGTTTCGCAAACATTATGAGAACATTGAAAGAGGTATATGCTATGAAATAAAAGCTAAATAAAATTTCTGCCTTTCTGTTAATATTCAAAGAAAGCAATATTTTTATCATGACTTTCACAATGGCAAAAATACCAGAATGAAGGATTTGATAAAATGATCAATGGTTTGAATTTAATTACAAAACAGAAAGCATTGTTACAAATTGTGTATGAAATAAATTTGAAATATTTATTAAATTAAGAAAAAGAATGCATTACATTTAATTTGAAATCATTAAAAAGATGATTTTCTTCTCTTTATTCTGAAATTATTGTTGAAAAACTGAGATAAAACACTGAAAATTGGCTTAATTTTCGTTATTAAATTAAATATCTTGGGAAATAATTTTTTTGAAAGTTTGAAAGGGTTGAATTAATCTAAGAACGGACCCCAGAATGGCATGTGCAAATTTCATGTCAAGACTATTCACCATTTAGGAGGAGTTCTTGCGACAGATAGACCGTCAGAACATCTTTCCCCCCACACCCTTTTTCCTCTTCCTACGAAAGGAACTGGACTGAGTAGCCTTGAAGGTTTAGCACACACTCATTAGGATCAATTAAAAATTTGTGAAAATTAAACAAAACATTGAGAGAATAATTCTCTATATAACGTCATTGGATCACTGTGTAACTGTATTAAAAGCTGTAAATGCTATGACGACAGGAAACTGGAAGTGAAAAGTTGACTTTGTTGTTTATGGTCAAAGAAAGCAATATTTTCTTATATTAAACTTTAACACTGGCAAAATCCCGCACTTGAAACAGTAATTTGGCTTGAATTTATTTCTATAAGAATAAAAATTATTGTTAGAAATTGCATTAAAAAAATATTTTTAAACCTTAATAACAATCAGAGAAAACACTTCATCACAATGGAATTAATATCATTAAAAAGATAATTTTCTGCTCTTTAAAATGGCATAAAAATAGTTGTTGTCTAATAAATATTTCAGAAGTTATTGGCAAAAAAGTTGAAGCATTAGGCTTAAAAGTGGCTCATTTTCGTTATTTAATTAAATATCTTAAGAATGAATTAACTCCAAAAGTTGAAAATAGCACTGTTAATCTCGAAATATGCTCTAGAATGTTGTGTGTAAATTTCATGTCGCTACTGTTCACAGTTTAGGAGGAGTTCTTGTGACCGACAGACAGACAGATACATGTATTTTCTGCTTTATATTGTAGATATTTATTAAAATAAGCAAAATTTTCAGAAATAAAGGTAAATTAGTTCAAAATCTAACCGTTGCCTAGCAACGGAGTAGATATAAATTTGCGTTATTTCAAAATCGTGTGCACGTAATTAACAATTATTAAACTTCAAAAAATTAATAAGAATTGAAGGGAAAATGTCACAGAAATGAAATTGACATCACTAAAAAGGTAAAATTTTGAACTTTAAGATGGTATAAAAATATTTTTTGTCGGACAATTTGCTCCGAAGTTACAGCTGGAAAACGGTTTTGGTTAATTTCTAATTAACTGACTGTTTAATTAACTTTTGGACTTTGAAAAGTTCATAAGTGTTTTTCCCTTGTCTTAAATAATAAGTGTGCAAAATTTGCTTGAAAACTGTCCAATGGTTGAGGAGGAGAAGTGGAACATAGCCACATACCCACATGCATAGCCACAATGACTTTTATTTATATTAAGATTAATCATACATATTTTACTTCTCAGTATTTATGTTTGGCACGATTCATTATTTATGAAGTTCAGCTTTTTTTTTTGTTCCAAGCCTATGTCATGTCTGTCGCATTACTAATGAAAAGTTTTTTTTCCATAATTTATTAATAATGAATTAAATAGCTTTTAAATTTTGTGACATTGGTAAATTTAAGGTTACTTTAAATGGTCAAGAGTTTTATGCTCTGATAATCTGCAAATGTGATTTTTTTTCACATTAGAGAACTAATTCAGTGGATTGATAATATTTTCTATCTTAAAAAATAATGAGCCGAAATATCATAAAATGAATATTGAATTGAACAACAGCTTTATCAATAAATTCAAAATTTAGTTATTGTTTAAGATATTATATGGTTCTTATAAGAAGGCAAGAATATATTCAAATTATTCCTTAAAATTGATCTAGTATATTATGTTATTTTGAGTGAGTTGAGGCAAAAGAGAGTGACACTTCAAATGAACCCTGCTGACTCTCTCCACACTCTGTAATTTTTTTTAATTAACATTTGTCACATTCAAAATTACGTTAGAAAAGAAATATCAAATTACAATGCCTTTCTTTTTTTTTCTATTCTACCTCTTCAATATTTTACATGATTTCTGTTGTTCTTCTCTTTTAAATTCAATCCTTTCTCTCTCCTTCTCTCCATACCTGACTTTCTGAAGGATGGATTTGTGAAATTTACACAGTATGAATATATTTTTTCTCATAATTATTATATAAATTTTGCTATAACTTTCTTAATTATTGGAGCTACATTTCTTTTCCTTTTCGTTCTGCTGTGTAACAGTCTCATTATTTTTTTTTTACCCCTCTAATAATGTATGCTATTTTTACAACATAAAAATGTGTATATATATATATATATATATATATATATTAAAGATTACTCGGTTTAGAAGCAAACAGTTTTTTTCCCTTTATTCTGTGTGAAATATTCCTTACCAAAAAGGTGTAATTTTACTGTTGTTTTGAGACAATTTAGAGTGCTTCAGAATGTTTGGAAGTTAATTGGCATTTCTTTTGTGCATCACTGTTTTTTAAGATTAAAAAAAGATATTTTTAAAATTTAAAATGACTAAAGAATGAAATTATGTGTGTTTTGGCATGTGTTTTGTGCATCTTGCATGACAGGCTATTTATTGCATGCATAAGATGCAATTTTTGTATTTTTATTTATTTGTTTTCACATAAATGATATTTTACAGTACTTTGAATGTTTTGGATTGCATCAGAAATTGCTTACAATTTTCATCATTATGTTTTATGCATAAGTTTTATCTTAGAGAAAATAAATAGAAAATGCCAAAATTTGTGCATTATTAAATTCATAAAGCATGCATTCATAACAGTACCTATTTTAAAGTAATCATAAATAATTTTCTTGATGTGTCAAAATTTATAAGTGTTTTTCGTCAGTTAAAATTTTTTTCTTAACTGTATTGTTTCCACATTATTTCAGAGAGAAGGGCCCAGCTGAATCGAAGCCGGTCAAGAAGCAATATATATTCCCACAGTCGAGAAAATGTCAATAATTTTGATTCTCGAAATGGCGAAATTGTCCGGTGAGAGTTACGACTCTCTTGGTATTATTGTTAATAATGTGAAAACAGGAAGTTTCAATTTTATCTTCATGAAGGCACATATGAAACCAATCTATGTAAATAAATTAAATAAGATGTACAGAAAGGATTTTATATGTATGTCTATAGACTTTTGCGTTCTTTGTCAATCAATTGACTTTAGTTGCTGAAAGATTATTACCTTGTTTAATATTTTGCTTTTTTTTTAAAGAATATTCATTAGTGTAATGCCAAATGAATCTAAAGATTCTCTTATAGTACCTCTTTTGTAAACTGGTTTTTCCATCAATTTTATCTGGCAAGTACAAAATAAGAATATAAACTTGGGCAGTTTTTTAAAAAATGCAGAATGTGTAAACATGGGACAACCTGCAATTTTCAAAGTATTCAAATTCATTGAACAAAACTAATGTTTGCCAAATTGTTTTGTAAATATCTCTGCTACAAATTAGCTGTAATTATATCATCCCATTACTTAGTGACTGCATTAATGAGTTTTGGGTAAATAAATCTAATGCTCTAAATCATACTTAATAAAGTATAAATATGTAAAGCAAATAAGTTATGTTTTTGTGAAACATGAATATGTATTAAACAATTAAATAAACTAAATAGCATGTAATTAAAAAATGGTTTTAATTATAGTAAACAACTTTGGAAGTAAATCTTTATACAATGACACTTCTCTCCACTTTAAATTGCGCACTTTAAAAAAGGCCAAAAAAAAAGTGAATATTGAATTAAAACTTAAAAAATGTTTCAATTTTTAGATTATCTTTTAATGACAGTATGGTCGATCCTTAATGCTTTATTTTTTGGTTTAATGTTAGGTATTTTACACATTCCTTGCTTGCCCTACAGACCTTCTAGTGATGCACAAGTCATTATACTCTGTTACTTTATACATGTTTCAAATATGTTGCCTTTCTCGCATTTGTTTCTCAAACTGCTATGCATTCTTCTTAAGTGGAGCTGTGATATGACATATTGCGCATAAAATAAGTGCAAAAAGCAGAGTTTTTGAAGAATTTCTTCTATTTTTTTAGACACAATATCTTTGTATAAATGCATATCTTATATTTTGTATTTTTAAAATACTCAATTTTGTTCTAAAACTTGTATTTGTGTGAAACTTAAAATACTCCAATTTAATGCTTTTGCTTCATTGCAAGTATGTGTCTTAAATTAGTCTGTTGAGACATCTGCTAATACTCAACATTTGTGAAAGCAATGTGATTTTGGGAACTATATTATATTCTTTTGCACAATCAGTTGATATTTTTTTTACTGTTGTATTTTTTCACAAGTTAATTATAACTTGTAGATTTCCATGTTTTTAAAAATGTTTTTTGTTTGTCTGCTTAAACAACTTAGTAACTACTTCTGCTTGAAACTAAAAATTTGAAACTTCTTTTAGTTTTTTTTTTTCTCTCTTTTTCGTACAATAATTATAGCAAATCATGTTTTATGTTTTTAATTTAACAAAATTTTTTCATTTGTAATTTTTATCATCATGCAATGAGGTTTCTTAAAATATTTTATGCTTACTTTTCCTTCTGTTTACGAAAGAAAGAATTGATAGTTGTTTTCAGATTTTAAGCTGTTTGGTTTTGTGTGAATAAAAATATTTTTATTTGCATATAAGTGTGCCAAGTCTTAAGTATTCTCATTTCTTAAATTATCTTAATTTTTTGTAATAAATTATAGTGTATTCTACAAATTTCTTAGACTGTAATGACATGAAAAAAAAAGCTTGAATATTTTATTTTGCTAGTTGATGTTTTATTGGACGTTGTTTTATTAAAAAAATGTTATTGACTTGTTAAGTTGTGTGGTTTTTTTTAATGCTAGCTGTATTTGTTTCAGATTTTTTAAAGTGTTAATTAAAAATTATATTTTTGTATGCAGTTTAACGTAATCAAGTTTAAAATATGAGAAACATAATATTGAATAATAAATAGTCATAGCAAAATTCTCAATCTATAGATAATAGTTATCCATGTTTTCAGTTTTGTCTCCACAAATGAAACAAATTATTTTTTTTAATTTAACTTTCATTAAAGGCATTCTTAACTTTTTAAATGAATCTTTGTACTATTTTAAATTGTTTTCTTTCAATTATTTAGTAAAATTTTGGTTTCAAGTTTTATGAGTTTTCATATTCAGTACAAAATACAAATTGTTGCTCGAATAATATATTTTTAATTAACTCATAAATATTCAAATAGGATATGACTAAACTGTTTAGTTTTATTCTAAATATTCCCTTTTTTTGGTAATACAAAGATTCAATCAAAATATGAATTAAAAATATTCTAAATGAGGAATTAAGTGCCATTTTTTAATATTAATTACCCAGAAAAGAAGCAGTTGAAACTTTTTTTTAAAAAATTCAGATGATGCTAATTCAATGTAAAATATCTCCCTTCCTGGTGCTTTTTATTTAATTTAGTGAATATACCAGACTTATAATTACGCTATCAAAACAAGTCTGATTCTAAATATGTTTGCACAGACTTGATTTATAACTTAACCCCTTGAGGTCCATGATGTATGCTGCAAATGTCACGATGTTATTGTAGACGACTACGTGTTGTACAACATGTACGTCATATGTTATTTGTTTCTGAATAAGAAAATACATATTTACACTAAAAGCTGTTATATACGTACGTATTTGAATAAAACAGTCTGAACCTCGGGGGTTAATATGCAAAGAGTGTTTTTCACATGTTAGTAAATATCCTTTTTTATTTGTGTATTTTTTGAATTAAGTGTTATATGGACAAAAGAATACGAACATTAGAAATAAGAGGTACCATTATTAAAAGTAAATTAAATTATGCAATTAATATCTTTTTTTCATTGGAAATTGACTTGCTTTATTTCATTAATTTTGATTAGTTTTTAAAACATTGTGGTTTGAGATTTTATTAATTTTTCATATACTATGATTTATAATAAACAATATTTAGTTGACGTATGCAAAATGATTGACCAAATAACTTGTTATAATTTAAGTAAACCCATTAAAAACAAGATGCAATTAAGTTATGCTGAATTTTATTCTGCCTATTCTCACTAATAATGCAAGTAAGAATATATTGCTCATTGGCTTAATTTCCATCTTGAAACAATGCTGCATTTTCTCTTTTTATATTTGTTTTTACATACTTTGTTGGAAGTGAAAAATAATAGAAAAAGCTGCAGTACCAAGATGAAACTAGTTCACTGAAAATTTTAAATTAATCCATTTTAACATTCTATAACAAAAATAAAATATGCTATAATAATGAAAACTTACTTGATAATTTGCTAATTTTGGTTTAACATTTTATGTTAAAAATGTCATGTAGTTTCTTGCATATGAGAACTTAATTCAAATGTAACCAATTATATCTTGTACATTTTGTCTTGGATATCTTGAATGCCCAGGAAAGTATACAAAAATTGCATGCTGTATATAAATCAGTATGGAGCATTTTTTGGGGAAAGATACGACGAGTTCATTCATTTTAAAATTCAATACATATTGATGTGTGCAGACAAGAAATCAAGCTTAAAATCAAGTCTAGCTTTAATTGAATATTTCTGGTATATAATAGGTTACTGATTGTCTGAATGCATTTTTTTGTGCTGCATTAAACAAACTAATTAGTGATGTTTAACCTTTTTGCATTCATTGGTTTTGCAGTGAAACCACTCATTAAGCAATTTTTTACTGCGCATGGGCAGAATTTAGCTTATTTTTTGTTTTATCACTTAAGAGCCAGACATATATGCAAACTTATATAAAAATTTCAGTTAAATTGCTTTTGATCTCTAAGAGAAACAAAATGATGAGGATTCTTGCCCAAATTGATATTTTTTTAAAACTGAATTTTCGAAACCTTATATTGAATTTTATGAAGGTTGAATATTCTGAATGCTCATGTATACTTATAGATACATAATTGAAATTGCATTTTGATGATAATTTATTTGGAGGAAAAATAGCCCGTTACTGTTCATTGGTTTCACTATCAAAAAACAAATTTCTTGAAAATAAAAAAAATGCTAAATATTTTTCCTTTGCATATTTATGATCAGCTACATGTCACTCGTTTTTGAAATAAATTTAGTAATTTTCAAAACGAAATAAGCAGTGAACTTGAAAGGGTTAAATGCTTTCAAACTTAGGTCACATATTTTGTGATAGTTTTTCTGTTATTGCATTTGTAGTAAGATTAGAATAAGAAAATATTGTAGACTTTTGTGATCATTGAATCAAAAGCTACTAAAAGTATTTTGCAAAGTGTAAGAAAACATATGAGAGCTATTTAAATACTTTGAATTGGTTTTTATGGGCTAATTCTTTTTTTCTTTTTATGTCAGTTAAAATCCCTGTTTCATTAAAAACCGCTGAAAAAATTGTCACACAAAAACAATATATACACCATTCTGAAATTGAGACATTTTCAGATAATCTACTAAACTGGCTACTCTCTGAATTACTACTACCTAACTACTTTTTTCTAGCAGATTTTAAAGATATTATATGTAAAGTAATTGATATTTAAGCATGTTTTATCTGGAAAAATTTTCCCTCAGACAATGAAATTTCTTAAAAATTTCAGAGAAATTGCTGCAATGAATCATACTAAGCATTTTTTGTATCCATTATTAAAGGAAAAGTAGACTTCAAGACCTTGTGGTGACTAAATAACTACCGACAACTATGCATGATAGATGATGTTTACCAATGTGTGTAATAATCTTGCATGCAGTTTCTTCATATAATGTGATGTCTGTAACCATGCGACATTATGGCTTTTCAAATTATACTTCTGTCATTGCCATATTTGCCTCTTGACATAATTCTTAAATAATTGTTTTTCTTGCATAGTTGTAGGAAAAATTCTTTGTTACGGTTTAAAAAAATTGTTTATTACTAGAATCAAACATAAATTTTTTTTCAAAATGTAAACTAAAATTGAGTCAGTGATTCTCTTTGTAGAAGATTCTGAACAGAATAAGAAGCATTTTTTTTTTAGCATGTTCACATCGACTCTGAAATTTGGGTTATTCAAGTGTGACTCCCCAGTGTGTCATGCTAGAGTGAAGTGTTAAACTGCTGAAAAAAATTATATGATAATTGAAAAATGAGAAATTGTTTGGCTTTGTTATTTAGGAACTTTAAAAAGGATTGAGAGGAAGAGGGAATACTTTCATCAAAGAATCTTTTTCTTCTGTATAGGAATTATGTTGCAAAATGATTTGAATGGAACTAGGAAAATTTTGTAGTTGATTGATATTTGGTTTAACCTTTTTAAAAATTATAAATTATTTCTCAAATTCAATAAACTTATAAGATATATTCATTGGACAAAAAGATCTTCAGGGTTCATTTAGCAGTGTCCCTTATTAGGCTGATTTGATCCTGACTATTTATTACCAGTAAGTTCAAATCATTAATTTCTTTTATTCTTATGATGATTGAGAGAGATTATATATCATCTGATAGTTAAGAATTTCTAGTCAAAACTGACCTAATATTTTTTCCTTCGTCATGTTTTATCTTGTCTTTATGTAGAATTCTGTATTCAGTATGTGTAGGTATTCGATTATTGAATTGTTTTGTAACAGAGAGAAGAAAGTAGGGTTTAGTTTTACTTTGAAATGCTGTTGATAATATTTACTCCTAGCGCTTTTATGTAACTTCTTTCATTTTTTTCAAATTTTATTTGTCATGTTAGCATAAGCTAATAAATTTTCTTGATTTTTTAAAACAATAATTTAAAGAATTTTTGACCTACAGTTTACCGTATGGAATATATATTTTCGATTATTTTTTTTTTTGTTCCGTTTCTAAATTTAGGGTATTTTTTTTATGGCAGTGTGATATTTTCAATGTATATTACATTACTTAATGTTCACTTCTTGACAAAATCGTCGTATATTAGGACAGAGGTGTTATATTAGTGTTGTTTTCCATCTTATTAGATTTTTAATCATACGTTTCATTATCGTAGTTTGATAACATTATTAAAAGAATATATTTATGAAATCGTTCTACAGTTGTATACCATCTGATCTGTACTTTTATTTCACTCTTCAAATCGCTCACATTCATTCACTGTTTATCTAAAATTACTTTTTAATTTTTTTCTATTTAATCATTATCAGATCATAGTTATGTAAATTCAGTTAAATTGCAAATAACCAATCTTAGAAAAATACATAACTTGTGAAATGTGATAAATAACTGTATTTTTCAATAAGGTATTTGAAATGCTTCATGCAATAATGAATAAAAGTTAATTGCTTAAATTTGCATTGCCTGAAAACTGAAAAACTTGCATAATACACTATTATTTTGAGTGCTTTTTTTTGTTTTCCTGGAGTTGAATTTCGTATTTTTATTATTGGAAAGAGTTGTATATACATTTTAGTGACTGAAGAAAATTCAAAGTGTTAAATTTTGTAATGCAAGAAATAATCATCCTGCCATTTTTTGCATTTGCTTGACATTGTGATAAAACATTGATTCTTGTGAAATAGAGTAATTTTGATAAAATGCACTACAAACTGTACAATTTTGTATACGTGACCATGTTAATTATTGTAATGTAAAACATGCTATATTACAGTTATAATGTACTTACAATAAATATCTATGTTTGTTAGATCTGTGCATTATCTTGGTGATTTCAAATATGTGTGATGTTTCTTCTGTTGAGTATTTTTGGAAAGTTGGGTTCCTATCGTTTGACTGCAGTTCCGAATTGCATAGTGCATTCTCAATTCTGATAGTGTACCTACATAAAAAGAATATTCATCTAATAAGTTACCAAATCAAAAATTTCGGTATCAATTTTTCAATAGGCCTCGCCACAAAGCATTAATATTTGACGTCCCACCCCGATCTAGTAATTGTTGCAGAGTTTTTGTTAATTATACAATAGTGGCAGGTGAAAATGCAACACTTATACATTTTTTTATGAGTATGGCATTATAAATTTTAAACTGGGCTAATAATACTGCTAAAAAGAAGATAATTTTGATCGTTTTGCAACAAGAACACATGATTGCATCATTATTTTTTTTTTCGTTGTCTCAGCCTTGTTTATAAAATGTGACAAAATCTAGGGGGTGCATTTTCGGGTGACAAGTATTGTAACAAGGCAAGTTGAGCTTCCTAATGGGAGATCGTTCGAACTTGCCATGAGCTTCCATTGAAAGATTAACCCAACTTATCACAATATTTAGTTAGATTAACTTCTCGTTTTGAAGCTATATGTGGACGGACCCCTCAAATTTGAACTGTGGTCAGATAATGAGGACCCTACATGAGCTTGCTTCCTACTCTCCAAATTCCCACTCCCTACCAATGTGAGGGTATTTTACCTATGGCTGATTTAATGTCTCCCATACACGGTGGATTTATAGTGCAATCAAGTCTCAGAACTCTCTATCCTCCGATCCCGAAGCTCTCTTGCCACTCTCGAAAGAAGAGATACCACACTGAAATTATATTTATTTAGAGATGTTACAAAAAAATGTCCATCTATTAGCAGTCATAATACAGATTCGTATAATTTTAGGGCCAGTAAGTCTTATACTGTGTTCCAATTCGACCGGTTTTTAAAGTAAGGCTTTGATTTTAATGGGCATGTCACTCTTAAAGTGCATTAATTTTGTTTCGATGGTAAGGCATTTGAAATGCTTTAAACAAATGGATAAATTAAAAATTTTACTGGTTATGAGATTTTGATTTTTCATTTCCTAATGTCTGATTTTAAATAAAAGTGAATTGATAATAAGTAAGATCGGCAAAAGCGCGATTTTAACGAAAAAGGTGAATGAAAGAAATATGTATATTATGTATGAGTGAATGTAATAAGATAAGAGACCTGTGATGAAGTTGATCATGTGTTGGTAAAAAAAAAAAAAATTACCGTTATTAAACTTTTTTCTACGCTTACTTTGAAAGCGTTCATGGTGGTGATTGGTATTTTGATAAATGAAAAAATGTATTCAATGCTTGTTTTGTGTACCATATACTTAGATGCTAGATTTAACTATAATTGTGTTAATTCTATCTTGATTTTCTATGAAAGTACGTATCAGAAATTGAAACTTAATATTAAAAAACAAGCCTATAACAAGCACATCATTTATTCAGTTATAAGTCAATAACATGGATCATTTACCCTCGGGTAAATTTATCAGAACATCACAATGACTTCCTTGCAGAAAACAACAAAATGTCTCACTCATCACATTTGCGTATACTTGTAGTTTGTTCGGAATGAAACAGCAAGGTGTGTGGGGAGTTAAAAAATGGTTCCCGAACCCAAGTCCTTTGAGCATGAATAGATAATGTCTTTTCAGTTTATAACAGTGGAGACATCTTGGTAAATTTGTTAGGCTGTACAAAAAAATTCGAAATTCGTGGTGCGAATAAGAAACAAAATATATTTATATATATATCGGTACTTGTCCATATTTTCTCAGTGCATTCGTTCTGAAGTTTTTCCCGCCACAGAAGTTCCATTTCTCAGAATTCACTCCACTTGACAAGTAGAAGTTCATTTTCTTCGCTTAGAAATCGTCTGCATTTTGTTTAACTCGCAGTCCTTGTCTTTCAGTAAATGCAAGAGGGGTCATTTCAAATTGATACACAGTATCCATTTATTTCTCAAAAGAAGGGATTTGTTTTCGCCATTTGAAGCGATCTATTTACACACTTATTAAAGCAAGTAATGCTTCAGATGGATATTTCTTTATACAAAATTACAAGTAATACTTAAAGATGTTTACATTTGTGCGAACATGCATATCTTAGAAAAGTTGACTTGTAGAAACATCTTTACAGTAGTAAGATTTGACATTTAAACCCATGGTTAATTTCTCTGCAACTTCAGAAGTAATGCTTTTGAAAACTGCTGGTTTGTATCACTCCTATTTTTCTTTTTTCTCTCTCTCTCTGTCCTTTTTTGCTATCTACTTGTAATTCGATATTTTTGTTTTGTTCAGAATATATTAATTTAAGTTTGCCAGTTCATTGCTGTGATTTTTATATGAATGAATATTGTGTCGAATAGACTATTATTCTCACATCTATTTTTAATTATTAATTTCATTTCAGAGAACAATTCAAATATGATTTTTTAAATTCATCTTTAATGGTTATGAACGTGTTAAAGATAAAAAGAAATATGCATATAAATTTCGATTATTTTAAAATTTAGCTGTGGTGACACAAAAATTAGGGATGAATTTCTCAAACCTCAAAATTGAATATCATGATTGAATTCATGGAGAGCCTAGAACTTATTTATATAGAAAATTCAAATAGATACTAACATCAAAATAATTTTTAAGCATCAAATTCAGGTACATAGCAGATATTATATTTCAATAGTATGAATTCGACTAATCGTCGTTAGACTGCGCCTGATCTAACAGAATATGGATGGAGTTTTAGTTTTCAGTATGGATGGCATAATATTATACTTATGATTAATTTTTTGCTTAAGTAGTTTTCTAATTAATTCATATTACATTTAATTTACATTTTGAGATGGATTCAAACCAGCAATATTCAGATTCAACCAAAGATAAAAGATTATGTATATTACCTTGAAAAATCCAAGAATTTCATTTCAATTATATTCTGCTATACATTTTTAGGTAATAAAGTAAGATAAGACATGGCTGAGGATAAGGCTTTCTTGTATACATATACCCTGTTTCATTAAAGCACTTATGCTTTATTATGTACAAAATGATAGACTTATAGTTTTCTATACTAAAGAAAGTTGCAGAGATAATGGCAAAAAATGCCTTTATGTTTTATTTTTCAAATTGCATAAATAAGTTAAAATAAAATGTAATTGATTATATATATTTGCTTGAATGAAGAATAAGAATCGAAATCCATTTCTAGATAATTTTAAATTCAATAACAATACATGATAGATTTAAATTAGCTAAATTAACTTTGATTGAAGGGTTTTTTTTTATTCGGAATAATTAAATTTTATTCAATATTCTCAATTTTCTGTAAGAAGAAAATCGTTGGAAGTGGAGGGCAAAAAATATATTTATATGATAACATATTTCTGGTATTTCTTTTAAATCATTTTTTAAAAGAATTTTAAATATTTCGAAAAAGAATATAGTATTCTGACTGGTACTTAAGTTGCAGATATGATCATCTTTATTTATATTCTCTGGAAATTTGCAGTTATTTAAATAATATTTGAAAACGCCCATATTCAAAGCCTAAAAATAGGATACATGGATTAGCAAATCAACAAAAAGCTTTTGATTAATTTTGGTAATCCTGAGGATTTCTTGACTAATGATATAAAGTTTATCCCAAAAGGTATAGTTTGTCTTGCAAAACATTTACAGGCTTTTAGTCTGTAGAATATATTCCCATGGGCAAATGAGAAGAAAAGAAAATGAAACGCTATTTCCAGTCCTTAGTGGCATCAGGTGGCACTGCACCTCATTCCATATTGGCACTATTAAGTCTTGTCCATTGTTATACGTGTGCTGCGTGCACCAAAGTCTCGTGATTGCACAATGCTTGAACATGAGGCTGTTGATTGGACGGAGCTAGGGAAAGGGACTGTCTTCAGAACAGGCCCATCCGCTTAGTTCTCAACCGGCGAACAGTTAGTTGTTGCCATTCATCTGTGGGGGAAAAGACCAATGTAGAAAACAAGTTCAAAGTTCTTTACGCATTAATTATGAAAAGTTAAATGCTTTATTTGACTTCCACTTACTTGCTAAGAGGCTACCACAAATTTCTAGTAATATTTACAGAATCTTAGATATATAGTGAGCATCATAGATCTATTGGAATCTTAGATTTCACAGAAACTTTCTTTTATAAAAAATTAAAACATGACGAAGAGATTAAATTCTTGAAAAATAAAAACGTAAATGACGTGTATTGAAGTTTCTTCACCTGTTCTTAATCCTAATAACATTTTGCTAATTTGTTCTGCAATACAACAGTAAGCAGTAATATACTAATAAATTCAATAATAATGCAATAACTATAGAAAAAATGCTAATAACGCATTAAGATTATGAGCATTTCGGCGTAAAGTACCCGCGTAAGAATTTATTCACGATAAATTTCATTTATATAATAACTTCAAGTTAACATTAAAAAATTATATATAAATTGCATATTTCTAGTGGAAATGGTTTCAACAAGTGTTAGAAGCATGTTGAATAATAGATTTCTAAAACTGACGTTAGATGCATGAAAACTTTTCAAAAGTTACTAAAGAAAATCTCGGGGGCCCTTTATTCTAAAACACATTTTCCTTCGAAGTAAATCTAGATTCTAGTTTAAATATGTTAAAGGCTGTTTACGGATTTGATAGTTTTGTTTGTGTTTTGCGCCTCACGGATTTGGATGTTAAATTCAAATATCAAATTTTATTCATATAGCTTCTTGTATTTTGATTCATCGTGTTCAGATACACACAGATAGACATAATTCTAAAAGCGTCCGACTTTCATCATTTTTTTTTTTAATATTAGCACACGCGCGGGGTCATTTTGACCACAAATTGTTAGATACCTACTCTTTATTTTATTGGCTATTTGTACAAAAATAATATATGATCAAAATGTAAGAACATTTTTTCGTAAAAATAATTTGTATTTAAGACACAGATTCGATTTCTAATAAGAAAAAGGAAAGTTGAACTTGTATCCTTTTTTCCTCCTTTTCTGTATTATTTTCTTCTCCGCTGCGCACGTTCGTACGCTTCCATGGACATAACGTCAAAATAACCTGAAACGTTAGCACACGCACGGGTCAAATTGACCCCAACACCCGCAGTAAAAAGTGAGAAACCCAGTTTCTCCGGTTTTGGCTTTCTTCTCCCTCCCCTATGAAGGTACAGGAAGTAACAGGGGCAAGTGTTTAGAAGTTCCTAGAATTTTTTAACAAAAGAGAAAGGGTGGGGTCAAAAACACCCCACGCGTGTGCTGACGGGCTAGGGAGACCTCATCTTGATGTCGATATCGAATTTTTTGACGATTACGTACGAATTTGACGAATTGTATACGAGAAAGTAAAAGAAAAAGACAGGGTTTCATTTCATAATCCCCTCCGGAGAAGGAAGGGTTGTTGCTTCTTGAGAATCCTTGTTGTCAATGGCGTAGCTAAAGGTGACGATTCGCCCTGGGCGACACTTCAGAAGAAGCGGCAGAATCAGACAACGCAGGAAAAAAATTTTATAGCTAAGAAGAGCAGCAGCGCTAGTTCATTCATAAACAAATAACGTAATTAATTCGTATTTTTCGCCTTTTGTCGGCAAATTGCAGATATATGAAAAAAAGACTGGACCCGCTGTTTCGCAACCTATTTGTAGAGATCGAGGGCGTCAAATGGCGAGTACACAATGTGCGGGATACGAATTAGATGCAAGCTCAAATAAGAAGACGAACCCATAACTGTGCTTGCTCTAGAGAATGTTTATACCATAAAAGAATAAGTGGATGTATTCTGCAGACATCTATTCACATGTCCTACTTATCTAAACTAGTAAGTAAGTCAAATTCTTGAATCAAAATTTTGATGCTGGGTAATTCGAGGAAAACGCATTTTTACGTTTCCCGCTTCCAAAGTGTTAATAATAAAATATTTGTCTTGAAATTTATTATTATTTTATTTTAAGGTTTATGTACCCTATGTAAGTTATAAAGGAGGGGCGGCTGAAATTGCAGCTACGCCACTACTTGTTATTGTGAGAAGGAAAGATTCTCTCGTCAGGATCATCGAAGGAGTCCACAGGTGTCTTATATACTATCTGCTTCTCTTGTCTCAGAAGAAGTCTGGTTTAGTGGTGATTGGCAAGCCACTGGCTTTCAATTCAAACGCATTCTGTTTACCGATGGGAATATGTGCATTTAAAAAGAATTTGAAGTATTTTCTGGGTCCTCATCGTTCATAAACTAGATGTCGCAGAGCCCGTCAAGCTTTCAAGGTAAAAGGTAAGGTCTCAAACACCGACCACAAGATTGGCTGCCACGACACTGATAGCAAATCTTTGCTGGTGGTTTATACAGTGGAGGATTTTGACAAAATGTGTGCAGAGGTGTAGGATTGTTTTGAGGTACCTCGCTAATATAGCAAAGTAGCCTTCGCACTACTCTCCAATGCTCGTCGAGTAGATTTCGAAGACCCCAGGATCTTGAGGTACAAGGCGAGAACTTTTAGCGCCTGTGAGAAAAACCACCACTGTGTTTATGAGATGTATTGGGCTTGGGAATTATCTTATAACTGACCTGCTTATCAAGTTATGTTCCAAGAATAATAAATGAATTGCAATCTTAGGTTCTATAGCAAGCATCATTCGTCTTGTGTACTATCACTGATTTTTTTTATATCAAGTATTTGTGGACACTGTGTATTTTACATGTTATGAATTCAGATAACCACTCACCTTCAGACCCTGTATTGAGAACCAGGTTCTAGCGGGTGGAACGTGACTGCTGTGGGGTCATCTGCCAGGTCCGTGAAAACGTCCGTGACGTGCACGCTCGTTCCGTAGTATCCCGTCACAGATCCCTTCTCCATGAGCTCTCTCCTTTCTTCCGGGGTCCACTTTCGCCGACCTTTGTAGCCTTTCCGAACCAATTCGGCCTCTCTTGCCCAGGCGTCTTCCACGGCCTTGCGTTTTGCGTGATGCACCAGTCGCCTTTTCTCTTCACCTGGGCTTCCTGCAATAGGTGAATAGATATTCGCGGTTTAGAAACGGGCGAATTTAAGAATACCACCAGACATATAAATTTATTCACACAGCAACAGGGAATATATAGGATGAAGGCACAGCATTTGCAATGTTTTTATGAATGTTAGAAAAATCATGTACACACATACATGTAAAGACGAAGAATGTTCAGTTACTTAAAAATGGAACTTCTGATACAAAGGAAGAAAGGACTTCCTCATTTTAAAATTGAATGACTCGGCGACGGAGATCGATAGAAGAATAAAACCAGTGGTATATTTATTTTGAAAGCTGTAAAAATTTGATTCAGCAGTTTTAAATTAATTACAAAATTACCGATAGGTGGCGCTGTACGCTGTAATCACAACACGGAGTCTGAGAAGAAAGCTATAAACTGTCCTTTGCAAATAAATCGTTGCAATCACGTCACAATGGATTGAAAACGTGCATCTTTCGCAGCACAGATGTCTTATACGAAGAATTAAATTTTCAGACACCCTTTGTAATAGATCAACGGAAATGTACGCACGTGCCTCACAGATCAACTCTTCTATCTCGTCCAGTGTTGCAGGATTGTTGTGGAAAACGGTATCCTTCAACGTGCCCCACAAGAAATAATGGCAGGGGGTAAGATCGGATGAGAATAGCGGTCAATCCATGTATGTTCCAGTAAATGTTGAATAGTTCAAATCAACGACTCTGTTCTTGGAGTATTCCTCAAGAAAGGCAAATACCACTCAGATACGGTGTGGTCGGCTTCCATCTTGCATAAACCAAGAAGTGTCTGGTCGATCTTTTAAGCTTGTAGTGTGGCGACAAATTGTTCCAAAACCTCATTTCTCTTTTCACGTTTCAACAAAGGAAATGTTCGAAGGCTGATCAGACTTCAGAAGGCTTTAGACCACTATTTTAAGGAATTTGCCTACTACTACAGCATACAACGTCTGTTTTCGGCAACATTTGTAACTAATTTTGAAACTTCTGTATTAGATTTTTACAGCTTTCAAAATAAACTAAAATTTGAAATAAGGAAAATGATTCAGAAGGACGAGTTAAATGATTTAGATCAATAAAATTGCAATTCTAGCCAGCTTTTAATTAAAATCGCGTTATCTGATAAATGAATACACAGGGAATCCAATCCGCAGCATTCAAATATTCTTGACTGACTAATTAAAATATATACTAAGGACGTTTGATTATATTTCTATGCTAATAGGGGAGTTTGCAGTTGTTTAATTTGGCATTTTTCCAAACGAACCAACAGCAAATAAAATAGCTATAAATACATTGGTTGCAAATAAAGAATTGGCAACGCAGTCAAGAAAGTCACAGATGATCGCGCATGCGCAGACATTGGGAGCCGTGAGGTGACGCCGCTGTCGATGTGTAGATGTATAAAACAGTCGAATCCAGTTAGAAGGGTAGTTACGATTAAAAAGTACTTCTCAGCCGTTCTTAGCCTTCTACAACTGACCATGTCTCCACCCACCACTTGTGGTGCGCTCTGATTGGCTGCCCATCTAGCCATTTAAGCGAACTCCTCCTACCTCCAGCCCAGTTGACAGCTTGCTCTCATACCTGACTGACGTCGCCCATCTCTACCATGATGATGTTTCCATCAGGCTAAGCTTTCGCTAAGTCCATGTCATCTTACTAAAAGCCATGTCCACTCCAGTTATTGCAAGATTGGGGATAAGCCCCCTCCTGGGGATAGGCGCTCCTAAACTTTGTCCTGTATAGAAGGGTAGTTGATTGCTTCGCAGCGGGCAGCACTCCCCATCTCTCGTCTCGTCAGAAAAGGTTGTTGCTGTGAGGCGTTGAAGTGGAGAGTGTCATTTTTACTGCTCAAAAGCATCTTTACAAAAGTTAATCAGGGGTCGTGGATTAAAATCGAGGTTGCCCGTGGCAAAAATGCATCCGAATGTTATCATGGATTACGTGAGACCTGTGCGTTACCGTATAGGACGGTTGCACGATGGGTCAAAACTTTTCGTGTGGCGCGGAATGAGACTGCGGATTTGCACCGCACAGGTCGGCCGCCCATTCCTCAACATCAGATTGACATCGTGAGTGGTCTCCTTGTCATTGACCGTCTATGGACTGTCCGGGAATTATCCGTAGAATTTGGTCCCAGTCACCAAACGGTGTGATACATACTGAAGAAATGGCGAATGTTAGGGCGCTCCGTTGCTATCATCAACAAACAACACATTGACAACCCTGTATCCTACGGCTTCCCGACATTTGGCAAAAGGTATAAAACTTCGCCGGTTATTGTATTGAAGGAATGAAATGCAATTTTACTTGTAAGTTCGTTATAAATTTTTTACTATCTATGTTGCCACTACGTTATTTACAACCCTTGTAGATAATATTTTTAACAGTGAAAATAAAAATCGAACAATAAAATAAAGTTAAAACTCACGAAATATACAAAAGATATTATTAAAAATTCTTGATGAAATTTAAGTTTTTATTACATAAATAAAACTGAATTTTAACTGGTGAACTCCACCTAATTTAAAATGAGACATAAAGCATTCCTCACCTCCATATCTGATATTCAGCAGCAACGCCGGGCTTCTTAGTCTTAAGTCCACATGCGTATCTCCAGCGTGCATCGTAACATTGAACATGGTGCCTAGTCTCTGTAGCTGGTCCCAGTCCTCCTGGACCCTCTTTTGATCTGGTTGGACCAGGTAGAAGGAGTCCTGTCCATTGAGGGAGAATCGAACATCCACGAAAGCCGTGTCATTTAGGACTTCTGTCATGACGTCACGTAGGATGGGGCTTGCGTCACTGAGCACGTGCACGTAAGCTCGACCTCTGCTTGTGGACATGAGAAGACCGTCTCCCAAAACTGAGGGAAGGTTAGCAAATTGTGCTTGCAATTCGGATTGATACCTGTGATGCAAGTGTATGGTGAAAATTAGCACACATTGTTTGTTATATAATTCTACAGAAGTAGTTTTGTATTACCACATTCGGTTCGAACGTTCTTGTCTTATTTCGATAATTCCCATCTACTAATAGAAACTTTTAACTTGATAATGTGTTTAGGCTGTCATACTATCTGCAAATTGTGTGATTGGAAAATTGTTACGCAGAGAAGGCAACGTTTCGTTGGATCTAGCGATACCAAATTTGGCACATAGTTGCTTGTTGGCTCATAGGGCTCAATAAGAAAGGATTTTAAAAATTCTAATTAGATTTTTAATTAATAAAAATTAATCGAGATTTTTGCGTTTTTCCTCAACATCTCCAAAGCAGTGACAAGCAATATGAGGTCACAGGCGCAAAAATGTTTTGAGGCTCTTCCCTTACCCAATGTCGTAAATTCACCATCGGATTAGCACTGCGATGTATGTCGAATAGATTTTGAGGCTCTCTCAGAGTCTCTAGGCCCGAGGCGAGCGCCTCTAGACCCTGTGCGAGAAACCGCCGCTGCTCCAAAACATATTATCGCACAAAAATCTTCACTCTTAAATTCAGACAGTTAGCTTCTCGGTAATACTATTTTCAGTTCAGTGCAATTTTTTTCTAATTTTAATAAATCTTTCAGAATTAATTTTAAACACAAAATGTAGCAATGCTTTTTATTACTGTAATGAAATTCAAACCGATTTTATTATTTCATCATTATATAATAAAATTTATTTTATAATAAAATTTATATCATTATATAATAATGATATAAATTTTTATGTTTCATTTAAGAATATGGAAAGTGATGATGATCCACAAGAATATGGAAAGTGATGATGATCCACAAGAATATGGAAAGTATTTTTTTCATTTACGAGGAATATTTTTGTAAAGAACGATAATTTGTTGAATTTATAGTCGAATATAATGCAGTTAAATTGTTTGTATTTGACGTAGTCTTACGTCTCTCCATAGTATTCTAATGGTGTGTCGGGAAAGGAAAAAATTATGACGCTTTTCGTGGTATATTTAAACACGTATAACTCCTCAACCAAATAACATAGAGAGTTGGTTTTAGTTTCATTTAACAGAGAAAGGTTGACATTGAAGATTGCAAAAGGAATTTTAGAATTTGTAATTACGGTTTAGTCACAGTCGAATAAATAGTTTTTCTATAAAATAACAAGTTAACCTTCTAAAAGTGTGGAATTATTAATTTATTTCACTCTTTTACTCATTTGATCAGTCAAGAACTCGCATGCTTATGGCAAGGTTAATGTTATGATTACAAAAAAAAAGGTTTTTTTTTTTTTTTGGACATTAAGTTTCGGACTGAAGGTTCGAAATTTAAGGATATTTTTTGATATAGCATCGTAAATATGATTTTAGTAATAAAGATGCGTTTAGCTCTTTATCCTTGGAACATTATAAATATGACAGCAGGTATTTTATGAAGTTTTGACGAATATTAATTGCATATAGTAGAAATCTCAATGTTAAAAATCAACGAATAAAGCTTTTATTAGTTAATGCCAGTATATAGAGAACATTGCACATAATCTTATAGAGAAAACCCCGAGCAGACAATCGTATAATGACCTATAAAATGTTTTTGAAAGTACAGTAAAATCCCGGTTACCCGAACTCGGGTTAACCGAAACCTTGGTTATCCGAAATTCCGCTGAAATCGCTAATCCAAAAAACGCTCTTAGGAATAATCGCGAATGTGAGAGCGGGTTGGGCTATGGCTAGTGGACGACCTAACAATATAATGTTATCCTTAATAAAGAACATAAGTTTTATCTTTAATAAGAACCTACAAAGAGAGTTTTCAACTCGTTTCATACTCAAAACTCACATTTCAGAATTACATACTGTAATTTGATACAAAATAATAATAGATGTTTATGACTTAACCAAAAAAGTCGTTATTCGAAATGGCTTCCCTCCTTTAACACTCTGACTCCTAAGCCGGCCGTAACCGGCCATGCAACTTCAATACTAGTGGGGTGGATTTCGGCCGGTTGCTGTTCCGAAAGGGGGAGAAGGCAGTTAGGCGAGTGGTCATTAAAGGGACCCTTAGGCGATTTTAGAAATGAAAGGCCCGCCATTCATATCTCCCACCAAACGTAGTGAGGAGAAAAGGGGGAACGGGCGGACGAATCCATTCTACAGATCAAATATTAAGCAAACCACCGTATACAACTGTACTCAGATTTTGAGAAATCTTAGTACTCAGAGGGCTAATTCGGTTAACTGGGGTTGTACTGTAGTTGAATAACATCTTTTTGATTGCATCATCCTTTAAGCGTTCATAGCAGCGATGTTTAATCTTAGATTTTATTAGTTACTTCTTTATAAAATATATCAAGGCGTTCTTTCTAAATTGGATGTTATAAATTATCTGATGTTCCCGCATTTATCAAATACATCTAGTTTAATTTTTGAATACTGTTCTTTTTTCATTAGAAAAGAGATTTTTATTTCGATAAGACATCTTTGTCTGGTTTGATTTTTAGACTATTATATAACGAAAACTGTTCACTTTAAAAATATGCAGCATTTTGTGAAAACTAACGCTTCTTTCTGATAAGTTTATCTTTCAATGTTTTGTAATTTTATTTTCTGAAAAACATGCATTTCAGAGAGTTCCTAAAAAATTGTCTGTTAGTTGCTGATGACACTTTAGACTGTGTATCGTGTTTCGCTTTTGATTAATGAACTATCAAAGTAGCAAGAATAAAAATAACCAAGATAAGATTTTTGTGTTGGTGGTATTCTAAGCTTAAGTTCACTTTTTTTTTTACTTAAACCCCGTAAAGAAAAAGAAATATGTCTGTATAAATATTAATGGATTTTATCAGCTCTTGTTAATTTTATATTTTGTAAAAGAAGACTTGTTACTTGCTAACCGTAAAGTTATATTTACTTTTTGTTAAGATTTTGACCCAACTTTACTTACCTGATTATAAAGACATTTTAATAACTACCACTATTATTATCATGATAAAATTCAAACAAGGTCTTTCATTCAATGTGGTATAAAATTTATTACATTGCAAATAACATTTAATGAGCTAAGTATACCATCGATACGAATGCTTCTGAAAGAAATAATAGTAGTGAAAGGAAATAATCAAATCATTTATCTAAATTTAAGAAAATTTTTGAATTATTGCAGTGAAAAATTTGGAAATTGGAGGAGGAATTGTAATTTTAAACATAAAAAATTGGATTTGTATTATTATTATTTTATGATTTTATATTTATTATAGAATTTCAAAATATTACATAAACCATGAAAATTGCTTAAAATGTAGAAGTTATAAAAAACTGTGTTAGAAATCGTGTACAGTATACTACATTTTGACTCAAATATATCTTTCCAAAATTTTTGTTTCCTTTAGTTTCAAATGATTTAGAGATGCTTTAATAATGTAAACATATTTATCATTAATGTCTAGTAAGCTGAATTACGCCTTCTTAATATTTGAAATACTCAATTACTAAATTAATTAGAACAGAGACAAAGTAACAAAAATAAACAGTAATTTGCTAATTTCTGAATAACACTTATGAAATAGTATGTAAGCATTATTGAAATCTCTCCTTCTCCCTTTTGATGTTTACTAGAAATAGGAAAATAGTAAATAAATCACAAAGTTGTGACACGAAATTATTACTGTTAGATATATCTTACATTGTTAATAAACATGGGACCAAGAATAAAATAAAGTAATACGCAATTAATTATGCATTTTCACCATCGTTAAGAAAAGATGTTCTACTTATAAATTACTTTATTCGATCCTGAAAGCGTTCCGTTGAACTCTTTGTCAATTTCATCTGTAATAGTTATTTTTACCTATTTGTCCTTAAACCATAAATTTAACTCAACTACAACAGCATCCATTAATATTCCACTATCTAAAAATATACTACTCTAACCTTCTTTCAATGAAACTCCTGTTGTTGAACAAGTAGAATAAAATCACTGCCGTTCATCTTTAGATTTATGGAGTGCAAGATAAATGAAGTATTGAGGAGGAGATAAATAATTTGTATTCTTTTAGCGTTTATAACATCTTCCTTTTTTTATTTCCTCGTATACGTATAATCATTAAAAAAATTAAACCTCGAGACTTTGAAGGATCCTCGCATTTTAGACTCTCCTGAGACTGAAAAGAATACTTTTATAATAATTATGTCCGTGCGTCTATTTTATGCGTCTGTCAATGTATAAGTATTGTCTGTCTGCCACGGGAACTCTGTTCGCCAAGTTGTCTGGTTGACGGCTTTCGCTATAGAAACTGGTTATCGTAGGATTAATCCATTTCGAGTTCATTCAAGTTTGTTACATTGGCACACCTAGTTCCAGAGGCGGCGCCAGAAATTTGCCGACGGGGAGGCAAGACATCTCCGACGGGGGGGCAAGCAAAGTTTTTCTAATTTAGATGACTTCAAAATAACAGATAATAATTAATTTTATATTTAATTAGAGGTAATTAAGTACTAATTAGTGATTATAATAATTAATTATTTGGAAGATTTAGCTATTTGTATAATGTCGGTGCAGTAAGAATTGTGTGACTGAACGACAAGCAATAATAGAAAATGAAGAATTATGAACACAAATCTCTTAGGAAATAAAATGTACCGCACTGATATTGGAAAAAATTTGCAGACTATTATTTACATTTCATAACAAAATAAAATATTACCCGAAACATGTCAAAATAATCATTAGCAAATATTTTAAACCTATAAATGCATATCTTCATATCTCTAATAATAATAAAGGAGAATGTGTGTGTGTATATTGGTTCTCTACAGGGCAAACCGCTGAACCTAAAGCAACGAAATTCAGCACAAACCTACTTTGGAGGGTGAGAATGTGCACCTCGGAGCCCTTTTTTGAAATTTTATTTAGAACTTTAATTAATTAAAAATGAAGCTAAATTTTGGTTTTTTCCATTAATAACTTCCGAAAATATTACAGCACGAAAATCATTTTTCGCCATCTAAAGTTCAAAAAATTGCGTTTTCAATGATTTCAATTAAGTTGCCGAACAAGTTTCCCTCTAATTTTAATAAATTTTTAAAAATGTTTTTGTCAGCATATTTTACAACAATACTTTTCAATGTTGCAACACAATTCAAACCGTTTTCATTGTTTAAACAAATATTTAATTGTGTGCCGCTCTTTCATTGTTGAAAGATGACATAATATCCTAATACATTTTGCTTTCATATTTTATTTCATGAAAATTTTTGTGGAATCTGTAAACCAAGCTCTCTGAGATATTACGAATGTTAAGAAATATATCCATTAACCTGAATGATTATGGTTGTTATCTTTTCATTCTTTTTGGCATGTTTTAATCCAGCTATAATGCCGCTAGTCATAAAATGTGCTGTGTGATTTTAATGTTGAAATCAAATGCAGATTTTACAAGAGGAATAAGAATTTTCGAAATATATCGCAAAATAAAACTTTGGCAGAGTCCCTCAGCCTCTACAACCGCCAATTCGCCACTTTATTTCACCAAGCTGCAAGGTACTAGCTACTAATATTATGGGCGAACAGTCGGTTACTGAATGCGGCTAGTCTATATATTTAAAATAATTTGAAAAACCAAAGGACCAATCCTCAGCCCTAACTAATGGAAGGATTTTGACGATATTTATTTAATATCAAAGCTTATGACCCCTAGAAATGTCATCAAAGACTGCCTATCCCACATCACCCTCCATTTTCGAGAGATATTCTAAAAACACTACTTCACTGCACATTCTCAATGGGAAAAACTCTTGAGAAAGTCCCCACCCCCAACCACTGGATCGATTTCTCCAATTGTTATTTTAAGCTAGCAGTACGCGCACGGCGTTGCCCGTGGAATCAGGACTTCAAATAAATGGGGGAAAAAAACCCGCCCACAATGACATGAAAAAGTTTTGAAAACAAAATCAAAACAAAAGATACACATTATTGATTTGCCCGCTTATTTTTTTTCGCGATAATGGCATTTTATTTGTAGAAAAGTTAATCCAAAACAATATTAAAAAATTGCAACGTGAAAATTATTATACTGCAAGCAAAGTGTACGAGATGAATAAATACGTTAAGATACTGCCAAAAATAGTAATCAGTCATTCAATTGAAGGTTATGACGTCACCTACCCATTTCAATCAATCAAATTGGCAGCTGCGTTTCGGAAAAGTGTCGCGGGAGAAAACTCGCTGGAGAAAAATAACTTTCAACTCCCCAGGGAAAAATTAATTTAAAGAAAACGTAAAAAGATATTGTAACCGTTCTTGTTTTAAATCCGACAGAAACCTTCCCGTTATAAGCTGACAAAAAATGAAAAATATAGAGATGTTAGAACGTCAGATGCGAGAATTTGAAGAAATCCTTATTAAAAATTAGCATAAAAGTGACTATATTTCAAAAATTTCTCAAATTTCAGTAAATTACGTTAGACTTACGAAACAAACTTCATTAGAACGGAAATCGTTTTTTTTCGTACAAATATTCGATGCCATGCTATTGAGAAATGAGTGCGAAAAATCACCCAAAATAACACAAAACATTAAATAAAAAATTTTCTAGATTAAATTTAAATATTCCGGCTTCGAGGTGCATTGAGTCACTATTACGACTACCTGTGTGCCAAATTTCATGGCTGTAAGTGCGATAGATTCGTCTGGATATCGCCAGACACACACACAAACATTGCCTTTTATAAGTATAGATGAAAGCTCACGACCCTAAACACATCATGAATGGTTGCTTCTCCATCTCAATTCTTCATTTTTGAGAAAAATCGCAAAAACACTATTCTCTGGTAGGGGAAACCTTGACTGTGTTCCCAGTCTCAACAACTGGACCGATTTTACCAATTCATCTCACTTTGCAAGCATAGCTAATAAATCAGAATGCTCCACGTTTGTTGTGCAAGTTTAAAATAGTATTTTTGATCAGTACCAGCCACCATTTAAAGATTAAACAACTAATCTTTTAAAAATTATATCAATGAAATTTTTTTCTCTAATCTTAATAAATTTGTAAAAATAGTTTTAGGCATAATTTAAAACAATAACAAACAATCTGATTCAAACCTTTGCCAGTGTTTATACAAATAATATTTAATTCCGTGTTTTACTTCCATTATTGAAAGCTAAGGTAATGACCTAATTTATTTTACTTTCTTTTCTGTTTCATCAATTTTTCTGTGAAATCTGTAAACGAAGTCCTCTAAGGTAATAATTATATTTTGAAACATATTTAGTAAGCTCAATGATTATGGTTGTAGTGTTTTAATTCTTTCTATCAGCATGTTTTAATCCAGCTAGCATGCTGCAAGACATAAAATTTGTCGCGTCATTTTCATATTCAAATCAAATGTGTATTTTGCATAAAGAATAAGAAAGGTGCCGACGACGTGCAATTAGATGTTAGTGTTACGTTTATCCTCCAGATTCGTGACTCTCCTAAAATTATTAGCTTAGATCGTGTAGTTAATTTTAGAATGTAAGCAAGTTCCGAATAATACAAAGAATTTATTTACAACATATTCACAATACCGATTTGACAATATAAGGTAATATTAGCCTGGCTGGTGAGCTTTTATATTTTTAACTCAAATATCTATCGGGGTCTGCTGCTATATTTTAATGTTATTGATTGCCAAAAATTAATAAAAGGAGTTACTTATCTGGGGACATAGGAATGCAGTCGGGGGGCGCTTTATCACGATGGCATGTCATTAACATCCGGCCAAGTTGCGTCGTTTTTATTTCAATTTTATCTCATCCACAAACAACATTCATCCTTCTTTGCCAGCTACCAACTTCCCTTCTGTCTTTTTCTCTTTTTTATTCACTTTTTCGTCCTCCTCAAAAAAATCGCCAACCCCCAGTTTTCTTCTTTTGCGACCCACTTTTTGGCATTCAGCTTTGTCCAACATTATCCGATGTTATTGTTTGGCTTCTTCATAATCCGTAGCCATAGTAAACCAGCGCCAAAGTTCACAACCTTCTTTTTTAAATTGCAACCCTAATTTACTCACCGGATATGATCTGCTGACGGAATTCAATTTCTCACCAGCCGACTTTACAAAATAAAATGGCGAACCATATGAATATTTCACTCAACATTAGATGACACATGCAGTTACTTGACATGTAGACATTGAACAGAAGCAAAGCTTAAAAGAACACGGTTTAAGTGTCTATCACAATTTGAAGTTTAAAAATGCTTTTATAAGGGAACTATGAAAATCAAATTATGCGCATGAGATTCAATTGAATTTATATTCCCGACGAACAAGCTGGTCGAAGGGGGTGGCTAGTTTGTAATGCTCCGAAATCTCTCTACAGTGCTCACCTACCGGTACAAGGAAAATTGACCGCTCTAAAAGGTCAAAGATCTTTGGAAGTGGGAGTAAAAATATTTAAATAAGACGTAATTCGTCATTACTGATAAATCTCATTTTAAAAATTATCCAAAGAAATAAGTACTTTATCCGAAAATTGCTCTTTATATTTCTTTCTTTTTGTTTTTAGAGAAAAAAGATAGAATTTGTGTCTGCTTGGGTCTTTTAGCTCTTTCGGAGGTCACCTTTTCAATTTTTTTTTTAATTGTAAAAATATATCTATGATTGTTTCGTCGGTAGTTGTTGAGGAAAGGCAATAATATCGTCTATTTTTCCTAAAGTCGTTGAGCTGAAAGTTTAATTCACTGATGGCAGCGACCATATTAATAAATTTTTTGGCAGAGTTCGAATCAGTACCTGAAAGGCAAAAATGAACTCTTTAATGCCCAAACCCCCGGTAGAGTGCGAAATTCATTTTTCTCTTCACATTGGGAAATGAATGTTTAATTTCTATCTGATTTCCGGTGTAGTGTTTGAGTGTATGAATATTTTTTTTCTTTTTTTCCTCCATTTTTTCTTTATAAATATCCACGGTCGGAGAGACGAAAGAAAAGAATTTCATTGAAGTTGAACGCGCGACAAACCCGATTGTTCAGAGGGGTTTGAGTGATTGTTAATAGATTTTATTTTAAGATTATGTCTGTGGGCCGAAAAATTCCACGTCGAATAAAAACGGCAATTGAGAGGAATGACCAAAATGTATGGCCGTACTCTTGTGCAATACAGATACTTTAGTTTTATCTAATAATTCCGACGAAAAGTAATCGAAACTGTCGATAGAAAAGGGACCGTTCAAATATTACGTAAGCATGTTTTTGGTATTTTTTAACTCCCCCTCCCCCCTTGTCATCAAAAATAAGCAAATCGCAAACCCCCCTCTTATAATTACGTAAGCATACTGCAACCCCTCCCCCACGTTCTTTTTTTTTACAAAACGTATAACAGTAATAATCTAATTAAAAAAATTTTAGGACTTAATTCAAATAAAAAAACTCGGCTTAAAATGGGAAAAAAATGTAAGTTTAATTTACTTACAATTTCAAGTTTAAGCTTACAAAAATCAAGTTTAATTTTCTTTTGCCAAATTTAACTTTTTTTCAAATTTAATTTTTTTAATTAAATTATTTGTGCAAGTTACAAGAGATTTTCGGAAATAAAGTGATTTTAATGTCTTACGTAAGCATCACTCATACTCCCCCTCCCCCCTTGTCAGCAAAAATAAGCAAATCGCAAACCCCCCCCCCCCCCCCTTGGGCGCTTACGTAATATTTGAACGGCCCCAAAAACAAAACATACAAATTTTCACCCGTCTTGTTGATATCTTAGCCGACCGACTGAAAATAGTCGGCAAAATGCGACATCTGATTAACTTGTCGCCTTGTCGATTATGCTGACAAATGTGGTGCGAACTACTAATCGAATGGACAACAATTTAAAAGGATGTCGATCATTCTGTTGACTTAACCGTTAACTAGTTCTCAATTTCAGACACAAATCGCTTATCTCGACCGTTTATTATATAATAACTTTTGGGATTAAAATTATTAGATTCCTTGATATCCTGCTCTCAACATCTCCCAAAATCGCCAAGACTTTTGCCGACGAAAGTCTTAATTTCTCGCCGACGGGGGGGCAAGAGGTCACCGACGGGGGGGCAATTGCCCCCCTTGCCCCCCCGCTGGCGCCGCCTCTGCCTAGTTCCAAATGGGAAAGAACTTGCAACTGCGGCAAAACCGAGAAGACGAATGTTCAACTACCGCCGGAAACTAGCGCCAAGAATAAAATAAAACCCCGACTTCTGTCGGATTCCTCCTATTCGAAATGGATTTTCCCTAACATAACCAGTTGCCATAGCGACCGCCGTCAACTAGACAACTTGGTGACCAGAGTTCTCGTGGTGGACAGACAGTGAATACAACTAAAAGACGTATCGAGATACATGGATGAAATTCGGCCCGTGATATTCAGACCAAGTCTTTACCATATTTTGGATCAAATCAGTCAACGAGGATTGGTAGATTTTCTAAACACATTTATTAGATTTTTTGCCCTGTACTAAAAAACTGCGTAAGAAAGGGTTCTTTGAAACAGCTTTTTTATACAGAGCTTTGCCATTCCCGTAGAATGAAAATATTGTAAACATTTTTACTTATAACATTATTTACCTGAGTAGGTTGTCACTCACATCCCAGAAATGTTATAAACAATATTGCATGCAATTTTTCTGATTTCCGAAATTTTTAAAAAATTTAATTTTAATTACAGTCACGATACTGTGAGAATAAACAAACATGATTATTATTTTCTCTGTATGGAGTAGTAACTCGATGTAAATAAACGAAATAATTTTAAAAATCCGACTATATTTTCAATCCACGTGAATGGCAACACGCATGGTAAATAATCTAGATATGTATGTATCATTTTATTTAATTTCAATAGCGTTCCAACAGTTAAACAGTTATGCAATTTTACTTGCAATAATTTTAGCTCTCAATGCTACATTAAATCGAGGTATCAAGCCCATAAATTTAACTCGCCTACAATATTCATAGATATTTCAATGTCAGTATTTTTGTTCAAAAGAACTAAGAACCACGCAGCCATATTCTTCTCCGTTGACAGTCAAGAACAATTGCAACTCCCATATGAAGTATCTTTTTTAGTGACTCAAGGAACAGATAAGCGCTTAATAATTTTGGTATAAGGTAAGGAATTTAACGTAATTATTAGCAAGTTCAAAGCTCCATATATTTTATAATATACGGACAATAATAATCACCGAAGTGCAAAAACTGACCAGGAAAGACATGACTTACAAGAGGAAGATAAACAGATTCCAAAAACTCGTTCTGGTTGAATTTAATTCTCTTTTTTGCATATACTGAAATTTGATTGTATATACAGCAAAACCTGTCTATAACGATATTGCGGGGACTTAAAAAGATATATTGTTATAGACAAGTTATCGTTATAGACAGTTTGAGGATTTGCGCATCCACTGTTTATGTGCGTGTGCATATATTAAGAATTCATGTTAGAAATCGCTAATATAAAATATACAATTTCATATACTGATATAAAATCTCATATTAAAAATTTTTCTAAGAGCCTATAAATCGTTTTTGTATGCTGTCCACTTTACGTTTTTCCTTAGCATCTTCAACGACTTTTTCCCCCCAAAAAAGTAGCTATTCGTTGACTGAAAAACTCCGTATTTTTTTATCAGCATCAACTTGCTTTAGTTCTTGATCTATTTCTGAAATTATTTGTAACTTTTCTTCAAATGCCAATGTTTTACACCGCACCGTCTTATATTCAAGGTTTTAACACGTAAATTGCGAATTTCAAGGAACAAGTGAAAAACATTAGCATTTGTGCACATTCCAACTCCCAGATTCCCTGCTACAATAGGCTAGCCTTCTCCCTCCGATTCCCCTGTTACTCACATTCTTGACCACAGGTTGTGTCGTTCTCTAAGAAAGAAAAATCAGGATTGTATTGAACCAGCTTTCTAATGATAAAGTTATCGTTTATTAGACAGGTGTGTTTAAAAACTGATTATTGTTGAAAGCAGATTGAAAATGCATTGAATAAATAGGAATTCCGCCGGGATCAAAGACAGTATAGTTATAGGGAGGTTTATCGTTATAGACAGTATCGTTATACGCAGATTTCACTGTAACTGTAAATATTGTAACTTTTATTGTCTATTGTACTTGTATCGTAACTATGTAACTGAGGAGGAAACAATGTAGCATCAATCCCAAACGACCTTGTAAAATTGTAACATGTCTCTCGATATTATCTTTGTTTTAGTTAAATTTATTTTCCTAGAATGGCAACAAAAAAGATAGTTGTTAAAATATTGTATAGAACGAATAATTTTTATGGAATAAAATTTGAAGATGAATTATTGTTTGGTCGATATCTCCACGTATCAAAGTTCCCCAGAAATTTCGTTAAAACATAGCAAACTGTAGTTGTTCCTTGAGTAGAATAAAACTTAGCGCCGGCGTTCACGTCTTGAATTATTGAATGCAATGAAATCTCGGCGAAGAAGAGATAAAAAATGGCGACCCGGAAATGTCGACAACAGGAAAAGAGGATATAAGATTAATGTGGCATCTCGAAAAGAACTCACTTGGCAGTGGACAGGGGAGCGGCACTGAGCCCAGCAAAGTGCTTCGTAACGACTTCCGCTGCGCAGCTTAGTCCAGAAATGACCGGAAGGCTCTGTCTCATGGCTACTCGGCTGGGCAGGGCGTTGCGGCGGGAGAATGGGCTGTTCAGATAGTAGTCCATGTTGTAGCCGAAAGACGACAGCCATTTTGGGAGACCTGGAAGAGGTGAGACAGAAGACATTCACTTCGAGACCAAAATTAGATTTTCAGAGCGAAAGTGGGTGGTTTTCCTATTAGACCAAAACTCTTAGTGTTAGCCTTTATCAGTGATGGGAGTTTAGGTTATTTTTGTAAAACAAAAACAAATATTCATTTGTTTCTCTTTCCAGGGTTTGACTCCTCTCTCCCCCTTCAATATGAAGAAAACAATCTGTTCAATTAACTCAACTTGTACAAAATTCCGTATTCTTTGTAAAAACGTTCGGAATGTTGAATTGCAGGGTTATTCAAAACATTTGCACCGATTTCAAATGGCTATAACTTCTTTGTAAACAAAAATAGGGGGAAAAATTGAACACAATACACAACGAAGCTTCAAGACTTGTTTGGGTACACAATAATTATCCTGCATAACTTCGCTTGGTTACACGGTTAAAATCCATGCACAACATCCAAAACACAAAAATAAGGGATTAAGCTGAGAAACAAATAGAATTTTGTTTCCCCAAGTTTTCAGTGTTTAAAGTAACAAAATATGTATTTAATACCTTTCAGGAACACAGAACCCATAGAAAGAGTATTCTCGTCTTATGCTTATATTATAAATGAGGTTGACACGGCTTCAGCCATGAGATTATATTTGTTACCCAATTTTATAAAACTAAGTTCCATGAAAGAAACTCAAGGATTGCACTGAAGTTGTCTTCCATTTGAATGTTTTATTTTGACGATGAGTAATCGTTAGCACTCATCACAAGTGAATGGAAATTACTTCAATGTTATTTATATTTTTTTGGCATTGAAGCAATATAAATATTGAATTTGGCGTTGAATAATTATAAAAAAATGGAATGAAATGTGAAATTAAAAATATTTCCTACAAATGTTATTAAGTTAATTCAAGTCGTTTGCCTTAAGCTAACGTAATCCCTTGACATTATTAATAAAAACTTGTTTGTGCGGGAGTGATTGGAGGATGACAGTAGGGGTACTCAAAATAGCTAAGAAAAGGGTACGGCAGGAAATAAAGGTTCTGAACCTCTCACTTAGAGAATACATAGAGAACTTACCCATCATTAAATCTTCATCCACTGTGCCTGGACTAAGAGGATCGTTATTCTTAAATCTGTACATGTGAATATTGTAGGGTGCGTGGAGAACCCTGGCCACATCTTCCCATCGTGGTGACAGCCATGAAGCCACTTCAGGTTGGTATGCTCTCCCTTCGAAGAATATCCGTGAAGGATCCCGTATCACCCCAGTAATCATGTATAGCAAGAATTCAGGATTTGAGTTCACAAGTTCATTTGCCCTGAAGGGAGACCGGTAAAAAAATTACAGTTATGCAAGTGAAACAATGTCTAACAATAAACCATTTAAATGTGGAACATATATGGTTTTCGAAAAATGTAATCATTACTTTAATTTGAAAATAATACAGAGTGGAAAAACTGGTGAAAAGTCAAGTGGGTGTATTAGAGCTCAGTCTATTCTTTTTTTCGGATCGATTCTTCTCTTGTTTTCTGTAAATGTCTTTATTATATATATAGTCTTATAAATCTTGATCTTATAGATATAAATGTCAAAATTTTTATATGCCTGTTTAAATTCTTAAAGTTTATTCTATGCAGTGAATAAAATAAGTTTTAATAGATAAGTAAATTGAGTTGAAGAAAAGTTTCGCGATACAACTCAAATTACTCGATCATCAGTTAAACAAAGTAATACTACTCGATGCCATAACCTTTTCTATCTCTTGATGCAAACTCTATAGTTAGTGATACTGTACGAGCTCTGTGAAAGCTTCGCGCAACCACGATGTGACTGAACACGTAGTTTCTACGCGTTTCAAATCTATAGTGAAAAGTCTTCAAAATTGAACATCTTCGCTGAGATAGATAAATTTATTTACGAGAATATCACGATAACTGAATTATAAACTCTATTCAAATATATCAGTTGTTTTCAACTACAAAGATCACCGTCTATAAGCCTAATTGTAATTGGTTGGAACAGCGATTGCTAACCGTTTTCCTACACTGTCAACTTAGATGCCACTGCCCAAAAGCTAGGTAAAATATGGCGTCAGGCAAATCTAAAATGAAATTATATACTCAATTGAACTTCCGAATGTACAATGTTAAATTAAAAACTACATTTTGTTCTGACACATAAAAACAGCATCAACTGGTTGTTTTTGCCACCGTTAGAAGGCCGTTCTAGCCTGCTGCTTTCTCTTCTTTGAGCAAGATTGTTAACAGTAAAATTTTTTCACTAATATAAACGGAATAAATGTAAGTGCAGTTACTGGCCGAATGTAATGGATTGTTGATTAATTTAATGTTTGAAAGTGATATTTTACCGTTAGGTACTGCCTTTAAATCTCTCAATCTTCTTAACTATTTTCCCATTTGAATCGAACACAACAGCTGGCGAACCTAAATGATCACTTGCAATAAAATACTTATTGGCAGAAGTGTCTTCCACGTAAATAAGATGTCCATTGGTGTCATAAAACAACGACAAAGTAAGCTTCAGATTTTTCAGATAAACATGGGTCACTTGCTTCGTATCCTTGGGATTGGTGTACAGAAATTGTGTGACGTTGGTTTCGCCATTCTTCCATGCTATGAGCCTATCCAAGACATCGTAGACATACGTAACATCATAATGTCCTGGTAGAATTGCATTCCGGAGTTGTGACTTTGCGTTGAAGGTGAACTTTTCTGGTCCTCTAGATATGATGAAGCCTCGGGAATCAACAACGTAAGGCATGTTAGTGTCATAGCTTATCAAGCTATCTCCTTCATCATATTTTAAGGTAATCTGACGGTCGCCATTCCATAAAGAATTCATATTGCCATTGACATCATAAAGGTATCTGTAAGCAGAAAAGAGATATTAGTCTAATAAAGAAAAATATTCCCCCAGTATTTATATTATAAAATAGTTGCGTTGTGATGAGTATAACACTATTTTCGGCTTATTTTTAAATACCCTTGAAACGATACAAAGCAAAGATGTTATTATATATCCGAGGTTACCAATACCATTTCATTAAAATGTCGAAAAAGAATTGAGAAATCATGACATATAAATGACATGAATTTCATATTTTTTTTATTAGATCTTGCAGAAAAGAGACATGCTTGCATCATTTAGAGTTTCTGTCTCTGACAAAGAATTTATCTTATTATGAATATGTAATTATAAAATCGAGATAATATAAATGTTTATAGATAATATATCAAGATTTATTAGAAATCTTTAATTGAAAGTTGACAAACAAGATCGTAATAGGACTTAAACCAGTATAAATGATTGAAAGAAGTCTAATTAATCAAGCTTAACAAGGATATGCGATGCTAGAAATTCAACATTAGCCCAATTTAAAATTTAAGTTTTGCAAATATTGAGTTTACTTTCAAACGCTCAAAGCACACTGCAAAATGTGTGAGATCTGAATTTTCAGATGTTATAGGCAATTATTCTTCCAAAACATTTTATGATTAAAATTGATAAGTCTTTTAAGTAAAATGCAATGATAAGTAAAATTATATTTAAATAGTAACTTCTCGCTACTACTTAACTTTAAGGATAATGAAAAAAAATCATGAATCCCGTTGTTAATTAAATTTTTAATGAAGTTTTGAAAGTTAAGAATATTTATCGAGACCATTCAGAAATGGAATAGCCAAAAATATTTGAAACTGTCTTCTGTGCAGAATGCAAAGCTAATCCAGAAACATTAGATTATTTAACCTGGAAAAATTCAGTATTTTTAAAATCAGAAATTCCCATGTACAAATAGGCAAAGTACACTTAATCTGATAAATCAGTATCGATTCAAAGCAACGAACCTATATCGTTTCCTGCCAGACACCTCAGCCAAATACCCATCCTGTGTATATGAATATTCAGTGGTTTCTGTGGCCGTGTCCTGTTCTGTCTTTGATTGTGTCTGCTTCACTCTACCTCTGTTATCGTAGTGTATTGACAGCGAATAGACCTCCCTGTTCCACAAGGTGACAGCCAGGAGGGAGATGAAGCCGTACGAATCATGGCCAATGGTCTTGCTGAAGTGCCGTTGCTCGTCCTGTATAAATACGTTATGAACCTTGGGCCTGTGAACGAGGAACTGTTGAACCTGTTCCAGAGATCCTGATTGGCCGGTGTACCGATATCGGGAATCGGTGACAACTTTGCCAGCTGTTTCCACTTCGACAACTGTGACCTGACCTTCGTATCTGTATCGGTATTTGAAACTGCTGAAATGGCTGTCTAGTGAGAAGCGTATGCGTTCCTCTCGAACCAGAATCCCTTGGTATCTGAAAGAATTAGGGTACTGGTAAATTAAAAGAATTACTCTTGGATGAGAATAGAAGAAAAATTCAAATCGAGGAAACAAAGCGCATATTAATTAAAATGTGAATTGTAATTGAAGTACATTGTTTTGATATTTTCTATTCAAAAAAAGTCTTCGTATATTTCTTTTGAAAAATATAATAACGCATTTATTAATAAGAATAACAACAGTTTTAGCATCATAAGTTTCTTACTTCGTACTCAAAATGAATAAATATTATTGATATTGATAGGTTACTAATAGCGAAATAGGTTACTAATAGCGACTGTACGAATATTCACTTCACAACACTTATGAAGGATCATTGACTATATCAGCTTAAGTTTCATATAGTGATAACTCTGCACTCTTTTTTTTTTTACTTAATATTTTCAACGGGAATATTTGATTTTTTAAAAAAATATCTGAAGACAAAAGCTAAAACTCCATTCCTTTATACTAGAGGTTCCCAACCTGTGGTACTCGTACCCCTGGGGGTACGCGAACTCAAAGTCAGTAATGGCGGACACAAGAAAACGTAAGGAATTCAAAATGTTACAGAATTTTATTTCCCCAGGTGCGAGTAAAAAGTAAAAGTGAAAGTTGTTGAAGTCCAAAACCTGCCCTGGAAAAAAAATGGAAGCGTAATTTTTTGGCTATCCTTATAAGTTAATGCGAAATTATTACAACACTGATTTCATTTGTATTGCAAAAATGGAATAGAAAGAAAATCGGAAATAAGTCCTGCAAATGTTATAAATTCCAGTCATTTCCTCTTAAGTTTACCTAGGCTCTTAACATTATTGATAAAAACTTCTTTGTATAGATGGATGGTTGGAGGGGGGGGGATATGACAATAGGGGGTACGTGAAAATAAAAAGACTAATCAAGGGGTACGGGAGGGAAAAAAGTTAGGGAACCCCTGCCCTATACGAAACTACAGTAGCGGTAACTCGGAGGAATTTTGTGGAAGAAATTAAATTTTTGATTCATTTTAAGCTGCTTTAAACTAGGAATTATATATATATAAAACACCAACAGTGTCCGGGAAAGCTAGCTAATTTTGTTACTAAATTTTTAAATTTTGTTGTCTTCCCCCTATACTCTGGGGTACTTTTAGGTGTCTATAAATTTTTTGGCCCCTCCACTTTTTCCCCCAAAGGCCGCCACTGCGCCATTAATTTATAAAGATAAAACAATCATGTTTGAATCAAGTAGCAGTTTTCTGAATTTTATTAATTCAGAGACTATATGTTCAGTTAGAATTCTTCGAATGGAAAACATAATATATATATTTGAAACAAAAAACAGTAGGCAAAGGATGTGTTTTATGTATTAGATTAGCATTTAAGATCCCTGAGGAACTAAATATTTTTTCTTTTGTTGTGCTTATGATTTTATTCATTTTAATATTTCTTACTGCGAAATAAGAATAATCTCATTGGATGTTTCTTTCCTTATCGGGAAGAAAAATTTCCGTATATGGCTGTCATTTCGAAAAGATGTAATAAAATCTTATTTTTTTATTGAAAACTTTTTTTCTCACATTTGTATATTACTAGCTTCATTTCATTTGAAAATAACAGGGTAAGAGAGGGTGAAAACAACGCTGTAAACGTTTTAAATCACTTACCCTTCCTATAAAATGCTAGCAAGAAAAGTAATGGAGTAAGTTCGTGCCTACATGATAAACGTAAAGTGTCCCAGGCCACTTCAAATTTGAATCTACTGCGCAGCGTGCAACTACTGTTCGTACCGCTAAGAATAATTTTCTTTAGTGATTAAAATAATTGTTTAATTTTTGTTTCATATTTTCGTCAGCAATATAATTCCATATTCTAGTTCCATATTAGAATTTATATACATATTCTGGTTTCTTCTATTAGTTCCTAAGCTTTGCATAATTTATATAATATCCTTTTCTGTTAACGTTAAATTATTCGTCTTCATTAGCATTTTTTAAGTGAGTCTAAACTAAATTGTATTAATGTTCTTTAGAATTTATATTAAGTTGATTTTATTTAAATTATTCAATAGATATACTTTTTAAAGTTAGACAATGAACATGTATACCAGTGAGCATTATTAGAGTATAGGCCTGAACGTACATATATGCTGATGCAGGATTAAAAATTCTCTTCGACTTTTCACAGCCCACGCTTTTAATAAATCCGGATTGTCAAATGGAAATAACGACATCTTTCGTCATTCTACTCAAAAAGATTGCTTCAATATAAAAACAATGCGTAAGATGTTTATGACATTAAGGTAATGATAATGGAAGACGCTAATGACACTTTAGTACCGTGTTTCTCAAACTTTTTTGTGCCATGCCCCACCTAAGCCTTTCTAAAATTCTTATGCCCCCATGTAACATATGCAAGCATAATGTTTAATATTCAAAAATTGAATTGTTCACTGAAGAAACTTGAATGATAAGTTTTAGAAATAAATCACTAGGAAATTGTTGAGAAACACTGTAAGTAAATTTTCGAAACATATAATGGAGAACTGAAATTCAAGTACGAAATAATTTTTTGTAAAATAACTTTTCGTCACATTGTTTTTTTAAAGTTTGACTGCGGATTAAAAACATTTATATATATTTTTTAAAAAAAATATTCATCAAGTAAATCCTAAAGAAAAATGTGCCGTTTCGGTCTAACAATTTATATATACTAGTTAAATCACAGTTGATTTTAAACTCTGAACGAGTTCATTTTCGAATTTCCGCCCTTAACAATCAAACTGTCCTCCTGTGAGGCGTGGGCCTCACGTTGGGGAACACTGCTTTAGTTCTATACAATGTAGATGAATGTTTAAATGACATACGCAGTTATGTTTGTCAAACGATTATGGCATCAAAGGAATTGACCTCATTATATGTGGGTTACTCGTTAATCATCCTGCAAGAACTGAAAAACATCTCACCTGAACTCGCTTTTAACCTCCATGTCAGGCGAGAGCTTTGTCCAAGACTTGATTAATGTTTTATGATCTTGGTATGAAAACTCTGTATGTTCCACTCCACAGTACTCTGCTTTAATTCTTCCACCGGAATCATAAACGTACACCACTCTACCTGTATGGTCGGGATACATCTTAGCTATTAGTTGGCCGTGGTCGTTGAAATGCATGACGAAGGGCGATTTGGACCCTGGGCTGAGATAGAGCAGCTTGTAGAAACCCAGCGAAGTCTGCATGGCCACTTCGTGCTTATGACCATTGGGGGTAATAATGGTGTGCAGGCCTCCCGCTGTGTGATACTGAAGAAGATATCGGCTGCCACTGGGAAGTATCAACTCGCTGGGCTGGAAGTCAAACATTTTAAATTTTTACTAGTGACAGTTGACTGCGCGGTATAAATTGCAAATATAAGAGCTGAAAAAGATTTTTATGGGTAGTCATTAGATGTATGCTTATGTTTACAGGTGAGCAGTGGCGAATCCAGGGGGGCTATGGGGCTGCAGCCCCCCTGAGCTAAGCAAGAATTCTTGATTTTATGTGAAACCACTACAAATGTTTGTTCTTAATTTCCCTTTTAAAAAATAATGAAAACGGGACAACATTGCTTTCTGGCTTGACAGGCTCGAAAATTTTCCTACTTTTCTAGTCTTTCCACTTGCACTTGCAGCATTGACATAGTCTAAGACATTTTTTGGCTAGTTATTTCATTGTATTTTTTATTAAATTATCGAAAGTATTGTATTGTTCTTTATGATTCTTATTGCCAGACGAGTAAAATTTGTAAAGTTAAAGTGTTTTGGTTTACATAAGCCATGAGGCTTAACATTCGTCACGAAGATACAAAATTTTTATGACCTCATCATCCAGCCCCCCCCCCGCGACCAAATCCTGGATTCGCCACTGCAGGTCAGGCTTATATTTACAAGTAATAGAAGTTCCTAAAGTTTTTTACTTTTTGAGTACTCGTAATATAGTACAAATATGGTCTTTGAATATAAAGAAAATACCCTACAATCAATGAAAATTTTAGTTGACAGAACGAAGAAAACTAGGAGCGACTGGATAATCAGTAAATGAAGTAATGTGTGTTTGCACACATCTAAGGGGTATAGAAGAGCTTCATTAATGTAACAATTGTTGTTTTAACTGTACAGGATGGTCACAAATTAGTTGGGTAAAAATAATGGTTTGTTATGCATAGTTATACAGCTAAAAATGAGATTGCATTATTAAATCATTATAACATATAACTACATCATTATAACATATTGAAGTATTCAAAGTTATCTTTTTCACAAAAATTCGATGTAAACCTTTCAATTCTCTAAAAATTCCCATTAGAAAATCAATATTTGCCATAGGTTAGTAATCATGTTCACGCCGATGAAACCAAGTACAATACATTTAGTGTCTCTTTTCTGGTATTATGGAGAGAAACTTCGGTGAACTTACAGAGCGGAATGAGTTTCATGAAACCACAGAGAGCATTTTGCTTTTTCAGCGCCATTTTACTTCTCCGTCGTTACGAGAACACAGGAAGAATAATGAACAACAGCGAGCTACATCTCACTGAGATGTGGACTTGAAACACCTAGGGCTTTCTGTTCTCAAACCTAGGATACGATGTACTAATCCGCCAATAAACTGGTATCTTGCAATTAATATTTCGCAAATTATTGATTTATGAAATTGCTCAATTAATTTGTGCCCATCCTGTAGAGTTTAATTACACAGATCAATCATTTCAGTTTATCAATTACGTGAGTTCAAGATTAAATCCAGTTTAACGCTTTCTCTGCCAAGACCCATGCTGTGAAACTGTTTCCATACTCCAAGATCTGTTTTGCATGTTTCTACTTACAAAATTAATTTTTGTTGTTTAATAATGTACTTATAGAATTGTAATTAATGAGTTCTAGCGACAAATAAATACAGGCAAATATACTTGCAGTTGGTACATGAAACATTTGTTTAATTACTATGTCAACTACGATATAACTCGGAGGAAAACAAATTTATTTTACTCAACAGTGTTGGAAATTGGTTTTTTTTCTATCTATTCCTGTACGCAAAGAGTATTGTTACGAACATGGAAAGTCGCTTCCCAGCAATGTTAGTCTTATGGTTGGGAAGAGAGTTCTACAGGGGTATGTATGGGAATGCCAGGGGAATGGAGTCATCAACCCCGACCTTGACGATAATTTCGGCGACGAAATGTGGGATCTCAAAACTACTGGAATTTTCTCGATATCTTTATTAGGGCCGAGATTCGAATTTATCCGGATGATTCAATGTGACGTCATGGCCTGTCGGGGAGACTATAAATAGACCTTGCTCGGATCACAGAGTAGTGAGTGTTCATCGACTGGGATCGCCTTTGGAGTGCGAACATCTTTGGGATCTCTCTTTAGAGTTTTAACCGCTGTGCGAGCTAGTAAGCTGAAAGACCCCCAGCGGTATTGAAAGTGCTGTTTCTGTGCTCGTTTAGTGAATTTCTGTCCGTTTGTATTGCTAATCAGTGCAAGTGCTTTTTTTCCGGTTGCCTGCACTTCGTATTTTCCAGAATATTCGAGAATAAAGTGTTATTCTCCGTTACCTGCTTGTTGGATTGTTTTCACCGTACACACACAAGGACGATTTTCGCAACAATATTATTTAATTCTTTCCCATTATACCAACTACCTGCATTTACCACGGCAGTACTCGTGTTCGAATAAACAGTTTAGGTGGTAATTAATAAATTAATTTGTAGATGCCAGGGAAACTAAATATTCCCAACTACAAGTATTCTCGTATATTTAAGGGGACGTGTTAAATATATGTTATTTTTCATTAAGACCATATTCAGAACTATGCAGTTGAATGCAATGATGGATCGTTTAGCTTTTGCAGAACTATCAATGTGAGCAGATGACAGTACAGAATAAATTAATTTGTATATTTACAGTGGTGTACCGAAGGTAAGTGTAGCCCGGTTGCTTTATTCCCCCCCTTTCATCACACTTTACATTCAAAAGTGAATATGCATTAATGTTTTGTGTCTATGGCGCCCGGTGCGTCTATAAACCCCTTGACTCCCTGTTTCTAAGGCACAGAGGTAATGCCTTTTAAGTGAAAGAAACGTTCTAATAATTTAATAAGTTGATTTATACATTCAGGGCAAACAGCAATTTTTTATAAATGGCCAAAATGTAAAAAAATTGCTGAAATGTTTTTTATGTGCACCAATAGATGATATTTTGAGTTGAAGAAAACCGGTAATTTATTAAGAAAACAATAGCAATGGTTGCTTTCATTTAACCTTTGAAAATCGAAGTTAAAAAAACGCGAGGTTTTAGATTATAAAAGTCAGTGTTATGGGTAATCAAGATCAGAAAGAAAAATGAATGTTGCATAAGGAAGAAAAATAGAATTTCCTTACCATGTCCACCATCTTCTTATCGTATTTGTACATGATGCCATTGCTGTCCGAATGTCTCACTTCTACTAGTCTACCTTGCATGTCAAAGTCATAGTTTCTTGTGAGATGACCTCTGACCCACTTGGTCAGTCGTCCGAATTGGTCAAATTCCACCCTGACTGGAGTGATATTCTGAGGAGATTGCCACTGCACCGTTCGAGCCATGACATCATAGGTGGCTGTCACCAAAGGCACCTGGTGACGGTCGTAGATAATTTCCGAGTTCTGGTCACGATCGAATACCACGCTGAAGATTAGTTCACCATTCCTCTGAAAGATTTGTAAAGATTGGCATGTCTAAATGCATAATGTGTTATTGGTTTTGGGAAGTAGTTTACAAGGATCCCCCTTCCCATGCAACTATTAAATATAATGGGTATTAATAAAGAGAAAACAATGTAGATGCATCTAAAATCAGCATTAAGACTTATTTTTCAATTTAAGAAAATAGAACGATGATATTACTAATCATTCAACTAAAATCAAGCAACAAACTACCACTTAGTCGCGCTGATATCACAAATCACTTTTTTATAATTTGCAAATTTTAAATTTATAATTTTAAAATGCAAGGAATTTTGAAATTCCGACAGTATAACATCAAAATTGAATAAAATCTGTTAAGACTGATACCAAACAAATGCAAGTAGGATTCATAATGAGTATTTAATGGTTTTATGAAAACGTAACATATTTTGACTTATCTTTTTATTTATTGAATGTAGATATTATCCAGCTACTTGAATCGAAACATACAGGTACTTATTGACACATGCTGACTAATATGTAAACAGTTCTGATTTTACAATATATTATCAGAAATCTTCAATCAGAAATCCTTAAGAAAAAAATCATTATGATTTTGTATTGTAAGTAATCTGATATGCAAAGGATTAAAGTTGGTTCTATTTCATATAGCAAAATGCCTACATTGTGCAAAGGTTTCACTAGTGAATTCGAAATAAAATTTTATTGCATAAAATTTTATTTCGAATTCATGAAATTTTATTTTATTCAATTAATTAATTTTATTCAAAAAATTTTATTGCATAAAATTTTATTTCGAATTCATGAAATTTTATTTTATTCAATTAATTAATTTTATTCAAAAAATTTTATTGCATAAAATTTTATCTCGAGTCAATTTCAATAAAATTTTGTTTCCTGATTATAACCGAGTCCCATTACGAGAAACTCATTTTAAAATTTTGTGGAGTACTAATTTAGTTTTATTTAATAACCAACTATTTACAATTCTTACATCAATAGTTTTCAATATAAGTTTTTAAAATAAAAATTTAATTCCTCTATTTCCTTCTCGTATTATCATCTTTTCCGATATTGCGGATGCACTACCATGCTATAAAACATATTCTACTCTGAAATACTTACCTTGAACTTCCTACCAACTCTTGTGATTCTGCGGTTCCCATTCTTGCCGTCAGCATGCACGAAGTAATGCCATTCTAGATATTGCACGTTGTCATCACTGAATGCCATTCTCATTCTGGATGGAACGGGGAACATCTCACCAGAAACTGGATTTGAGTTGGCCAGAACTGGATTTGGGACAGTCTCGACGTCCAACTTGCTGGAATCTCTTTGGATGATGGACAAGCTGCCATCTGGGTGTTGAGTGATTCGTTCCTCTGTCGAACCTGGAGAGGCATGAGAATTTATATGCATCTATTATCTTGATTTGTTTGGTATTTTATTCATGAAATTTCTTTCAGATGCTTAAGTTTGATTTTATGATTTTCTTCATAGAATTTTGCAATGAACGATTTAAGTCGAAGGAAAAAATCTTTTTATTTTCCATTTATTAACCAGATGTATTCATTAGCGGTTTTTCCGAATAATCATTCATGTTGTTGTTTTATTGTGGTATTGCATAAGAGAAACAAAATGAACGGTCGGTAACAAGGAAAAACAGTTCTATGTTTAGAATCACCATATTTTAATCTTAAAGTTTTGTCGAGTGTGAAACATTTGAATTAGTGAGAACAAAAACTGTAATAGTCCCAAATTTTCAATTTGAGATGATCAAGCTTTATGCTTGGACAGGTATTGTTCTTCTATACTCATTCAAATTTAAAACATGCTTGGAACCAACGAAGGGAAGCTGGTATAATACGGCTCATACATTTAATGTTCAGACCTATATTTATTGAGCCGAATCATAAACAAAAGAAGATTTGAACTACTGTTATTTTCATTGATTCGTTTGATACTTAGATCGCTGACATAAAACATCTTTAAGGTCAGAGCAAATAATGAGCCCCCGTCACATCTCTACTAATAATAAAGATGGATGTCTGTCTGTCTGTTGGAAGTCTACAGAACAGACCGTTGAACCTAGAGCTACCAAATGTGGTACAGGTATACTTTGGAGGGGGAAATGTGCACCTCGGAGCCATTTTTTTCAAATTTTTAATCAAATTTTAATTATTTTAAAATTAAGCAAATTTTGGCCGTTTTCGGCCATATTTTCGTTAATAACTTCCGCAAGAACTATCGGATGAAAATGATTTTTATACCACTTTAAATTGCAAACAATTATCTTTCCAATGATATTAGTATGAGTACTATGCAATAATTACTTTTAATTTTAAAAGGTTTTAAATTGTTATTAACTGCGGTCAAGGTCGCTTTAAGAGACTGTTTCTCTTTTCGACCAAAGGTAGGGAAGAAGGGCGGGAGCAAACAGGTCGTGAGCCCGGCTAGAGAGTGAATTTAGTTGCCTCAGAGCCCGGGGTGGAGGGCGGACACCCGTTAAGCGGCCATTTGTCAACAATGAAAGGGCAACCATTGTTGGTCATTTGCGGTTAGAAGAAAAGGATTTAAGAAGCTCATCTCGCAGTTAATAGGAAAATAGCGATTGAAGCAACATGAATGATTTTCTGAAGTATAAAACCTTTTAATGATAAAGATAAAGATGATATTTTAAATTCATTACAATTGATTAATATCCGCCCAAATTTTTTTGTTCACTTCTTGCGTAATGTAGAAAAAATTATCCAAATATAATTACTTTCTAAATGTATTACACAAAATGTCTGACTAAAATGTTGACATAAAATGCAGATCAACACTTTTACAGGTCATGAGTAATGTATTTTGCTATACGATTAAGAGAGCTGTTTTGTTTATAAGGAATATAAAAGTAAAGTCGGATACGAAAAGAACGCGGGTTAAATGTCTATCGCAATTTGAAGTTAAAAATTGCCTTGTTAAGGGAACCAGAAATATAGAATTACGCATAAGAGATTCATTTGAAATTATATTCCCGGCGAACAAGCTGGTCGCCGAAGGCGGCTAGTGGAATAATAATTATCCCACGTTTTGGAAACTACCAAAGAGATTTGGCGTTCTTATGGCCTCTAATCTTTTTTGCTACAAAGTTCAGAGAAGGGACTCTTTCATTCTAAATACCAAGCAGGTGAAACTGTTCTTAGAATTCTGTGTCTTTTTTTTCTAGACACATTAAAATGTTTCTAGCACTATATCGATGTAAGAATTAAAAAGTTCAAATTATCTTAGTTTGCCTGAAGAGTCATTCCAATCAAACATGTCATATAATCAAGAAAACAACTATATTTTAATTATTTTAATATCATATTCTTGAATATGCTTTAGTTTTCATTTCATATGTAGAATTTACATGCTTCTTATGAAGAAATTTCAGCTCCATTCTGCTAGACAATTAGCATTCTGATATTAAATAATTGAGTAAGAATAGCTCACTTATGGAAATTATAAATTTGTAGAGATATTTAGAGAATCATATCAAAATATTGCAGTAAAAATAAGTTGCGAAAGTATTTTCTCTATGTTATTTCCTTCGCTAACGATTTGCATTTCATTATAGAAGTTGAATGTAGATGGCGCTCCATGAGCACTCATTTTCACAAAATTATCAATTTAATATTTATGAACAAATTAATTTTTCTGAGTATCTAGGGAAAGAATTCCACGGTGAAATTATCAAATGCGATTAGTAATTTTTTTAATACACTCAATAACATGACTGAATTTCACTATGCTTTCACTGCAAATTATAATTTCTATAAAGAGTGTCAACATCCCGTTTGTGAATAAATTACAAATCGCTTTGGAAATTCTTGAAAACACCTTAAACCCCAATATAATTTTTTTTCTAAATTTAAATTAGATGGCTTTGAAGAGTTCTTTATAAAGTGAAAATTGGTTATGAATATATTTAAAAAATGTTTTTTCCTTCCTTAGTACAGTTTTGTAGAGGAAAACTTGTCAGAAAATAATATAACACTCATCACAAATAGGATTATCTTTATGTGTTATGATCTATTATTAAGCAAAAATATATGTGCATGCGAATAAAATTATTTTCTAAAAGAATATTTTAAAGTCATTTTTGTTGAAAATAAGTTTAATAAATAGAGTGTAATTTTTAAATTTAATTTTGTAAATTAAACTTTTGGCTTTAAGATATTCCTGGATGGAATGCCGGAGATTTCCAATGATGGCAAGAGAAATAGCATATTTTGATATAAATTGTCAACTAGCTATGCCAGATAGACACTGAGTGTACAGAATATTCTTAAAGTTCTGTAAAATGCTTAAACTTTTCTTTTGTGTTTATAGAGGTTTTTTTTATCAAAGTTTACGCAAGTTTTGAGCCATTAAGCCCATTTTTCTGGCAAAGCGAAACTCCTTCTTGACAAAAATGTCGTTGTTTGTTTGGTACAAAGTGGCTTAATTTATACTGGCTTAAGCACGTAACAAGTATTGATGTCTTGCATTAGTAACTTGGAATTCATCTCCTTTCATAGTAGCAGTAAGCATTTCAGCTTAGAGAAAAGGGAAAAGATCATCTTTATTTTTAAACATATACTGACAATCTTTAGTTATCTTTTATCTCTCTCTCTCATTTTTTCTCTTTACAACGGAATATATCAAAGTATTTGCAAGTTCAAAAAATGAAAAACATGGGAAAGATTTTGAAGTGGCTTAAATCATGAAAAGAAAGTCCTTTGTAATTTGATAATGTCAAGATGTAATCCTTCTATATTCCTTTCTGCTTTTCTGCTAATTCCACATTTTAAAACCATTATATACAATAACGTGTCTGTATCTTGCATCCAATTACAGAATTTTTGATATTTAAATGTGTATCAAGTCAAAAAAGTAATTTAAATGGCAAAAATCTCTGGTGTTCTTTGCGCTTTTATATGGATTAAACTAAAAATAAATACCCTAAATACGATTTGTCACCTATTTAAAAGGTCAAATGAATTTGTAGGTCAAGAAGTAAAAATGGCATATAAATGTCGAGTCATTCATGCAAATCGCTGAAACTTTTAGCATATAAAGTTTTGTCCTTTAAATTACATCTAAGTGAAATGCAAACTATCCTTTTAAGGCGGGAACATAAGTGGAGAAGCAGAAAAGTGCTTTTACCTCCTTTTCAAATCATTGCAAGATTAGAATTTCGTCCTTTACACACCACTTGCAAGGTTACTTATTTTTATCTTTCCTTATTAGCAATAAACCTATCCATCACGTATGTCGTGATACTATTGGACGGGAGATTCATACTAGCCACAGTTTGATTACAGACCCACCAGATGATCGACATGAGATGAATGAAATCCCAGTACTTTAGTCTATACTGCATATATACCAGTTCGTATAAAGATGCAAAAAATGTAATGGTACGGCATCAAGGTAGCCATTAACAAAAAGGTTAATATTCATTACTTGCATATAAAAATATCTCATTTGCCCTTGATAGCAGGTTTAAATGCCATCGGATTAAAATTAAATTCCAATTCAAGCTTACCAATTTTCATTGTGACGTCCGATCCCTTGATGAGTAGCGACATAGGGTCTCTGTCATCTCGAGTGATGGTGACGGAAGCACCTTTCAGGCTCAGGTTGTATTCTAGCCTAATCACCTGTCCCGAAGGAGTGATTGACTCTGTCAGGCGTCCGTATTCGTCGAAGTTGTACAGGTAGGATCGTCCAGTTGAATCTTCTTTGGAACGCAGGAGACCGGTGCTTCCGTGGTAGTCGAAGATGGTCTTGAAGTTGGATGGGGTCGTGAAGCTCTGGAGCATCATCATACGGGATACTTCCAGACGGCACTTGCCACCCTGGGTGTTTTCTATGGTGTTCACCTGAAAAAGAGATTGCATCCTTTAGATTGCCAAATAAAAGAAATCTCGAACATCCTCGTACTATGGATATTTGGCAAAGAAATCAGAAAAAATGATTTCCCCTTTTTATATGTCATTTTGTTACGTAAGACCTCTCGTCCATTTTGAATGCCAGTAAGGTTGTTTCTATTCTTTGCTAACTGATAAGCAATAAATCTATCCATCATACATATGGTGATCGACAAGACAAGAAAGTAAACTATTTAGGAGAGGCAGATTTGTGACACGAGAGGAGTGAAATCCTAATCATTTTGTGGTTTGTAAACACGAAAACTAGAGTAGTTATTATTGGGTTTGAACTGAAGAGATATGTTGCAAAGAGAATGAAAATTTTGGCTATCAGCTCAAAGGCGGTGAAATTGCTGGGGGGTTAAAAACTTGATTTTCCCATCAACTACTTTAGGATTGAAGATAGAAAGATAATTTAAATTAAGCAAATTTCCTCTTTCTAATAACAATAAACTTTTGTGCTGAAATAGTGTATTATCGAGTGCTGAAATACTTGAATTGGTACTGGTATTTGAAATACTGATGTTTAGTATAATTCGATAGATACAGTTTCTAGAAGTTATGGGATGAAAGGTGATTTTCATCCCCTAAATTGGACTGCCTTTAAACCTATGTATTTGGCAACATGTTGGAAAGCTGTCATCTCTTCCACCCTCTGTCACCTTTATAGCCTCAACCCTTATAAAATTAGAAGAGGAAATGGGGAGGGGTGAAGTGTCCTTTTCCTTATACTAGATTTTACCTGGTTATTAGAAACCTGAGAATAGATCTTGTTGTCAGCAGCATCTGTCACCTTGCTTAGTTTTCCAAAACTAGTGTTCACATTATAAGAAAAGGTGAACAGATTTTTTCCCCCCTTTCAGATATAGTTCAAGGATATCAATAGATTTCTTAAATGAGTTTTCATGAAGATCTAACCCACTAGATTCTTACGCTTGGGGGGGGGGGATCCTAATGAAACAAGACAGACATTGTGCATATATTGAGTGCATATAGTATAAGGTGAGCAAACTAGCCTATTAAGTCTGGGTTTTTATGTGAGTTCAATTTATTTATATTATTTTGCAGAATACTCTCTGATAATTGTTCATTAGAACAGAGATCGAATTATTTCTTTTAATTTAAACAAATCAAAGTACTTTTCACTTCAGTTTCGATTGATATATCTTTCCTACAATATTGTATTTTGTTCGCGGCTTTAAACATATAAATAACATCAGATTTCTATGATGTAAAATATACTACCAGACCCTTAATTTATTTTATATTACTAAGAAAGCTTAGAATAATTAAATTTAATTAGAAGATTCAAAAGTATTCGCAAGATACTGAATGACGATCATCATTATGTATAACATTCTGGTAATTAACTATATGCTATAAAACTGTTTTTTGTACAAGAATATAGTAGATAGAAGTTGTCACAGATTTTTAAATAGAACTTTGTATTCTGTATTGTCAGTAATAGTGAAAACAAGATTCCAAAGTTACAGAAAATTATTATTTTAACTTTAGCGACAAATTGATTAAATGAACATTGGTTTCTGAAAGGTTTTTCTTTATTTAGAACTTTCTTCAAATGGATTTATTCCATATATCTTTAATTTTACGTATAATTGATTACTTTTGAAGTTGTATAGAAAAATAACAGATTTTCAGACTTTACCTGGTTATTATAATCCCTGAGAATATAGATCTTGTTACCAGCAGCGTCTGTCACCGTGCTTAGTTTTCCAAAACTAGTGTTCACATTATAAGAAAAGGTGTACACATCTTTGCCGCTAATTGTATTCCTCGTTGCTATATGCTGTCCATGCCTGTTGAACACGTAAATCTCCTGCGATTCGGGCGAATAGATATTATATTCACTCAAATCGTTCAACTGTGGCAGAGAAGCTGTCACTGATCTTATCCTGAGGTTGCCTTGATCACAGATATGCAACAAGCCATCTGGAGAAACCGTGATAGATGAGATGGTGCTGAGTTTTGTGGTGGCAGCAAGAACATGTTCTTCATCGAAACAAGAACAGGTTTCTTCCAGGCAGCTGCATTTGGACTCTGCACCAGCAAATCTTGAGATTCTTCCGTCACTGCCAACCACCCTGACCCTGTTCACAGTCTGGGAATCACTTTCGGCGATGTACAGATCTCCGTTGGGGGCAAAGGCGATTCCTTGGGGTGATTCTAGATACACATCGGTTGCCAAGTCACTCTTTTCTCGGGGATCCGAGGGACACTGAAGGGGACGACCCACCACTACTTTAAGGCGGTTGTCGGGCGTGACTCTAAGAACCAGGTGGTCATCCAAGATGTGAAGGGAGCCGTCCAAGGGGTTGATGGAAAGTTCTGTTGGCCATCGGAGGTTCACCTGTATAAGATACGAGATAATCTATTTTTAAAAAAATGTAAATACGGTCTGATGTTTCGTTATCTACGTTTGATGTATAATATTACACCGTCCTTTTGACATGATAAAGTGGAGTAAATTCACAAAACCCTTTTAACGCGGCTATTTTCTTTCGATACTCATTAAAGTAAGAATAAGAATATAAGTTTAAGTGTGAAATCTTCTACGTATGGCTTACACAAATTTTTTTTGTTGCATTATGATTATTAGCAAATTAAACAAGAATAATTAGTTTAAATTGAAAGAATGAAGTAAGACTTCGTCGCTTAACAAGCAACGCCACCTATCTCAATTTTTTAAAATTTCAAAGAGGAAGAAAATAAAAATGAATTTTTCGGAACCAATAACGAATATTTCTAAATATTTTAACATTTGACATGAACATGCAATCGCATGTTCTTTCCATGCTGCGAAAAATTCAATTTCATCTTCCTCGTTGAAATTTCAAAAAATTGAGAAAGGTGGTGTTGCCTGTTAAGCGACGATTTATTTAAATTATAGAAAATATTCAGCAATGTGCAATTTATATGTACAGCTGTACACCATGGCATGTACCAATCACAGACCTTTATCAGAAAATCCTCATGCACAATTTAGGTAAACCAAATTAATACACATAATAGGAGTATCAAACATTTTATAATACATAAAATTGGTTTAAGATGTCAAACTCAAAAGACTCACAAAATTTACAGTCTGTAATTTTTTATCGAAAACACCCAATGAATATTTTGACATTCCTGTTGCTATTAGTTGTGAAATCGATTAGTTTAATTTAGTTATATTAACGTCCCGTTTCGAAGCGACACGAGGGCTATTTTGTGACGAACCTCGTTATTTTGAACTGCAGTCAGATGAAGAAAATGACACCTGAGTTGGCACCTCCTCTCCAAATTTCCGCAACAAGCCTGTGGGAGGACGTTTGGTCACTACGTATGATTTAGAGTGTAATAGGCCTCATACACGGCGGATCTTCAGTGGAATCGGGTTTCGAACCGGGAACTCTCCGGCCCCGAAGCCCAGACCTTACCTATAGGCCACCGCGGCCTTAGTTAAGAAATCGAAACGAATAATGTATAATGAACATTGATTTCTTTAAAACTCAATTATGTTAGGAAAATTTTCTTCAAAATTCTGACATGGATTTTATATACATTAAAGGGCTGAACTTTAAACTTTTTGAAAAAAATCTCTTTCTAAATCAGTGCATTGATCAGTTAGTTTCTAGTCGAAGATTGCATTTTTCTTGTTCATGATAAACGAATATATAAAATAATCTCTCGAAAAGAAAAAAAATAACCTCGCATAATTTATTTTCAAATTCAGAGATAAATATTTTGTTAAATGTTGTTTTTTGCTAAATTTACCAACAAACTGATGAAAAAGAATTTTTAACAATGACACTATGGTTGAAATTTCTAAAGGATAAAGAGGTTTTTAGAGATAAAGAGATTTGGATATGAATTTTTATAATGATTTTACAGATAAAAAGATCACTCTTTTATTCAGAATAATGAATGTTGATATTCAGAAAATACCTATCTTACCTGAGATAAACTGAGTGTAACATAGCAAGGTATGGGTCGCCAACTCTTGTGAAAATAATCACCGATGAGCGTGTGAATGATGCCTTTTGTGTCAACATATCTAATATTGGTGCCATCTGCTATGTAGATTTCGCCGTCTTTAGTGATAGCAATACCTGCAATGGAGGATCAATAATCATGAAGGTAACAATAATCATTAAAGATAAGTTCAGTTGTTTCTAAAACAAACGAATATGATTAGATATAATCTGAACAATACAGGGAGCAAAAATAAAGATGACCAAACTTTAAGGGACGATCGAACATGGTAAAAGTAATAATTTTCCTAATGTAATATGCGAGTTGGATTGTGAAATGAGAACGCGGGAACACAGTAAATGCTACGATGTTCACGTTCCTCTGCCATGCCAACTTTTATCCCATTAAGCCACTGGCGGGTTATATAAATCATTTAAATGAACAAAGCCAATTCTTATACATGCATCACAACGGCTAAGCACCGAGTGACTGGTGTATATTTTGAAAGTCTCGAGAATAAGTGTCGCTGTTGCAAAAGGTCTGATGTACCAAGCATCTTCCAAAATTTCAAGCCAATCACTCCATCGATTTGTGATGCATATATTATAATTGGTGGTCGGTAGTTAGATCAATTCTTGATGTCGCTGTTGCAAAACGTCTGAAGCACCAAGCTTCTTCAAATTTTAAGCCAATCATTCCGTCGATTTGTGATGCATATACTGTAATTGGTGGTCGTTCGTTAGATCAATTCTTGTAAATATCAAACATTATTTTTTTTAAATGTCCCTGGTTAAAATAGCTTTTCATTTTCCCACATTCTTCTTACTTATTATATTTCTCTATACGCATTTCAAATTACATCACACATTATATTACGTAAACTATTATTTTTGCCATGTTCTATAACATTTCTTAAATTTCAGACCAGTATTCCTGCACGCTGATTCTTTCTTTTTATTGGCATTTACGTCTACATAAGACAGTCGTTCCAAAAGGATTTGGAACAATATAGGAATTTTTCAAAATTTACGATATTCGCCCATACTTTTATCTTGTTCAGAGCATTCCCCATTTTGTTGCATTATTCATGATTGTATTTAAAATCATGGAAAATGAAAAGAATTCAATATGACGTTTAATTAACATTAAACCAAAAAATAAAAAAAATATTTTGTACTTTTATTCGTTTGCTATACATGTTTCAATGCTTTTTGTAAATTGTTTTGAAATATTAGACAAAAAGATGAATTTAAAAAAATTACATTTATCAAAACTCCATTCAAAATTTACAACTATTCAAAGGTAAATGAAAGTAATATTAGCTAAAAATCACGTCGAAAGATTAATTCTGAAAGTTAAAAATGTAAAATTAAGATGACTTTCAAAAATGTCTAAATACTTTTAGGAGTGACTGTCCATGTATGAGTCTTTGTAATGTGGATAGCATAATTCAACTGCTAACGTCAGACAATTCTATCAAATTGTGCTTTCAGTTATTTTGGATTAGCAAGGTTCTAACTTATTTTCAAAATTGTTCCATTCCATTTCCTTAGACTTTGAAGGAAATATGAACACCTGGATTTTTAGACATTTATCTAAAGAAATTTTGCAGTTAACGCATTAATAGTTATACAAATAAGGCTTCAAGTCAGGAGAACATTTCCTCTAACTATTTAAAATATCGTGGTCAGCTTTCGAATTCATCTCGCTAGCTCTACAAGCGAGAAATTTATTTTAATCGTGCGCTAAGCCAACTAAAGCAGAAACCGTCGCTGGACGCCGCCGTTTAAATAATTCTTGCAACTCTTCAACTGTAATTGTTAGACTTGTTATAATTATATACAATCTGCATGCTGGAGTTTGCTGAAATTATAAATGTGTAGCTTGGAGGCGGTCTGCAACCATTCTAAATTTTCACTCGCCTGCTTTAAGATGTTTGATCAAAATTCTCACCTTTATCAAAGGCAACTTATGTTAGATGCTTATATAAGTTATGCTTATTATTTGTAGTATAACGATCTGTTATTTAACAAAACTGCACAGATGTATGTAATGATTTAGAATTTTTAATCATCTTTAAGATAAACCTTTTTTAATGTTGCTTAAAATTTAATTATAAATGAATTACTTCTACTTCAGTCTTAGATAAAGGTTCTTCTACCTTAACTCCCGATTCCTCTTTTCCGAAAGTATTTAAGCTCGTCGGAATTGGAAGAGTCTCGTTTACGATGCAACTCCTTCCTGGTAAGACCCGAGATTTTGCGCGTATGGTTAGTAATACCTAGCCATGACTCAGATTAAAGTAATGTTTCAAATTTTATCTACAACTTAATACACTGCATTGATCTAATTATGTCTACATTTAAATAAACTGTTTTTCGTTCTTTAGCGACTCCTGTATTTATTCGACATGGATTTACATATCACCCCTCGGAAGATCGTTTCATGTATTAACAAGAAGTTTATTTGAGTGAAATAATCTCTCTATATAAAATTCAATGTCTGTTTGTTTTTCTGTTTGAACCTTATACAATTCCACACCTCTTGACATATTAGAACGAAATTCGGCACACATGTTCCTTAGCACCTAGAAGGATTAACTACGCAATTAAAAAGTTTCTAACTCCACCTGAAGGGGCGAGAGGGGTGTTAAAAGGCTTAGAGTTTTTCTGCTATAACTTTGGAACATATCATCGCACAGAAACTATTTTTACATCCTCTTAAAATTTAAAAAATTAGCTTTATCAGTGACACGTGTTCCATTTCTGTATGACCCTTTTTCCTTATTTATAATCAATTTAAAAATTAATTTAAACACAATTTGCGAGAATTCTTTCGTTTGTTGCAAAATTAAACCTAATCACATCTGCCTCTTGAGTGCTTTTGCCGATGTTAAATTGCTTTCTTTAGACATTTTCACTTTCTCACGCAGAATTTTGCACCTTTTAAAATGCGCTGCGATAAATTACATTTAAACATTGTTTTTTAAAATCGCTGCAATTTCTTCTATAGTTTGCCTTAATTTTGTCTCAAATTTGAGCACTTTTAAATTTTTAATGCTTGCCTGTCTTTTAATTGATTGGGTATTTTAACTTTATCTCATTAAATAAGATTGTAGTTCATTTATAAGTTTTTCAGTTTTTATGGCATTGTCTATGTTCTCCCACGACCTTCAAAATCGCACTCTTTCTTATCAACATATCATAATCAACGGACGAAGAAGGAAACCTTTGCATTTTTTTAACTAAAGGTTTGTAGTTTCTTCTTTTACCTTCTTAGTACCTATATCAGGCATTATTTTCCCCTATTAACACATACTGTCATATCATTAGAACTCAAAATCCAAATTTTATGCTGTGAATCTATAGCTAAAACATGCAATGTCTGTTTAGAAAGAAATCTGGCACACATGTTCCTTTGCACCTGAAAGGATTAATTACGATGTTAAAAAGTTTCTAGTGGTAGTAAAAAGTGTAGTTCTTAACGTTTTTCCGAAGTGAATTCAGAACATACTGTGACACAAAAATTATTTTTGAACCATCTTAAAGTAAAAAAAAAAAAAGATAGCTTCTCGATTTCACTTTCGTAATACTATATCTTTGACTTTTAATCACTTTTTAAAATTATTTTAAAAATAAAGTATAATGTTTTTGTTTGTTGTCATTTTAAACTTATTTTATTTTTAATCTTTCACGTATTTTGGTAATGTTAAAGTTAATTTGATTTCCTTGGACAGTTCCACTTTAATTTCCTATAAGCTTTACACTTTCTAACTACAAATTTTTGGTTTATTTTTTACCTTCGTAGTATCTAGAATTCCAGGAATATTTCCCCCTGTTACCCACTACTGTCATACCATTTGGATATAAAGGCTTTTAATATAGTAAGGTGTGAATGCGGATCACAAAATTTGAACCAACCACACGTTTTATATATTTTTACAAAAATATAAATTCAACCGAAATTTTTTTCCAAAATTATTCACGTTGGCATTCCATCATGAGCATGTTGCATTTTGTGTAGTGAATATTTATTTGAGCCTTGCTGAATTTTGTAATTGTTGGTTTTTCGTAGCGGTTGATATCAAGATGGTCATTAATTAATAGGAAAATGTTGTTATAACGTGTATTAACTATGCCTACAAATCAACACATGATGCTTTGAGCACAGATTTGTAACATATAACAAACTAATGTGAATATTTCACAAGATATGGTGGGAATAAATAAACCTTGACTAACAATAGATCAGCCAACAGGCATGAAGTAATGGGGAATTTGCCGAAGAGAACGGTCAACCTCTCTTGCTTGAAGTCTCATGTGGAACAGAAACAACATTTTTTAATTAATTTGATCCTTACTGAAATCGAATCTAAACGTCATATAGCTTTGTCCTTTCTCCATCAAGAATAGCTATCAGACTTTTGGATGGTGACCGCATAGCACATTCTCCGTTACAGTTATCTCTGGTTTTACTCACACTGAGAATCCTATATGCAATACAAGCAGAAGGTCTGACAAGGCGATTGTCCAGCAAGTTACAAACTTATCATTTTGGATGAGTGTTTATTCGAAACCTTTAAAGTAGTAATTAATTAGTTATTCTTAGTTAGGATTGAGGGTACTAAAATATAGGTTGTATATTTACATTCGAAAACTATACGATATAAAAGCATATGCATTTTTCTTTTTCTTTCAAATGTATAGAACATATAAATGCGCGCAGAGCCGCGAGTGCAACGTCTAGTAATATATAAAATTTCTAGCAGATATACCCGGTGTCCTGGGGATGAAAATACCATTATGCCCAATTTATTCAAAGTAAAAATTATGATGGCATCAGGAAGTAAATGAAAAATTGATTACAAGATCCATCTGTACGAACATGAGACAAATCAAGTTAAGGCGCGTATACATTTGCCAGCCCAACTGTTCGCTAATCTCTAGGGAGCAGCTGGTTTGCAAGTGTGGATGGGTTTTTTTTGTACGCTCGTAGGGTATCAAATCCTATTGGTTTTTTGGCAAACACAAAGGGTTCTCGTTGGGACGTGTTCAAGTGAGTTTGTCTTTGCAGTACTTCCTTCGAATCTGCAAGTTCTATTCTACAAATCAAGGCGTATTACAACGCGTTTCCAAAGACCTTCTATCCCTTCCACTGGCGATTGAAAAGCGATGATTAATGGTTCTAGGTGGGTGTGTTCCTTTTTTATGGCTCGCAATTGGTTCTTTCTGGAAATTTCTCTCGGTGGGCTCGCAAGTGTTTACGCACCTTTAAATAAAAGTGTGTTAAACCTCCATAGATTAACAATGAAATGGGTGTTCCATACCTTTAGGGTAAGCCAGTCTGGCGTCTTTAGCCGGTCTTCCGTCTCCACACTGGTCCTTGTCTCGAGGCAGGCACTTCTCTCCGCTTCCCACGACGGCCTCGGTGTTATTTTTGGTGTTCGCAGACTCCGAGATGGAGCTGGTACGGAGGATCTGGTGCTGTTCAGGATCGGAAATGTATAAGTGGCCATCCACCGGTCCCACCGTCAGGTGGTAACTGTACGACACCTGAGCTGGGCTGGGAGAAAACACCGCAAATTTATAACCACTGCAGAGTGTGAAAGCTCAAGATGTAACTACAGTGAAGCGATGATATGTATCATTGCGCTTAGTTATGAAGTTCTAAATATGACTATAATGTATTTGAAAGTAATTTATACAAGGTGGTTCAAATACTACAAGGACTGAATTTTTTAAAACTATAATATCCAAACATTTACTTGCACATGTCAGTCATCAACGTATTTTCCTCTAGTGTCTACGCATTTCCCCCAACCTTCGAGATATATCCTGATGCCCTTCTAAGAAAGAGGATTTGGTTGGTGGCGTGTCCACTCCTGAACAGCCTGGATGATGGCGTCGTTGTCTGCAAACCGCATGCCTTGCAAGTCTAATTTGAGCCTTCCGAACAGGTAGCCCTCTCTGAAGCACTTAACAGGTAGCCCTCTCTGAAGCACTTAACAGGTAGCCCTCTCTGAAGCACTTAACCTCTCAAACACATGGATCCATGAGAGACATCCTTCCTCATATTGTTGCTGGAGTTTAAGGTGAATTTCAGATAACCAGGCGTTTTCTTCAAAGAGGAATTTGATCACAATGCGTTGTCCACGCTCCGCAGTAACTTTTGTTCTCTTATCACTCTAGCAACTTTCTAAATTGAGCAGGAGGGAAGATGGAGTTTGTAGTTCTAAACTCTAAAGGCCGTACAGCAGCTGTGCAGTGCAGTTCGTTTACGCAAAAGTCAATCCCAGTCATATTTGAACCATCTCGCATATTAGAACAAAATTTATACAAACGCAATGTATCAATATTCTACACATTGAAACTAAATTTAAAATGGAAATTTCAAGGAATGGTTAATGGAAGTTTTTAATTTCGTGTATACTTTCTATAGTTCTTCAATGCGTGTAAAGAAAGTATCACTTGATTCACTTATTATTCGGTCACTCGTAGCGACCAACGAACCGTCAACTTTAGTTGTCACCGACTTAACCGATATTTTAGGGCAATATATTGATGACTGAAAGCTTTATGATGAAATACCGCAGTTAATTCACAGAATATTTTGCATTTCATGTATAGATTAGAAACTAGATATCTATTGAAAATAACTAGATATCTATTGACAGATAATATTTTGCTCTGATATACAGGATTGTAAAATCCTTTTCCTATATAAGATAAAGATCTAATTAATTAATGAAAAAAAATTGAGTAAGTCTTCAGTAAGCCTTAAAAACATTATAAACTAAAGAAGGATTTCAGTTTAGAAAATTAATGTCGCAAATAGTTTTTGGTGTGTTATTTTTAGATTTGTTCTATTTAAAGCAACTATAACGAATTGCTTTCAGTCTAAAATATTAAACTGATTACGGCTAGTGTTTTTTCATGTATTGCTCTTGAGGAACAGACTGCACGTAATGTGAATAATTGCGATTGTTTTTCAAGTTTGAAATTCAGTTCTTCAAATTTTCTGGATGATTAAACTACTTCTTTGTAAATAGCTAAAATAAAGTATATTTTTGATATTACAACGGCTATTGCTTTAGTCTGATGTTACACAACATATTATACATGTTTTAACAGATGAATGAAGTAATCATGAGAGAGCAAACTATGTGACTGTCAATAACAATTTCAAATTAAGGAAAAAAGGAAGACAATTTTACTCCTATTTATTACATCCAATGAAAGAGAAACAAATTATTTTATTCAGAGCTGTTACGAAAAAAGATGAGATATAATAACCATCCGAAACATTAATGCTTTTTTCCTAACAGTCGTGAAAAGATTAAAACAGGAAAAAAGATAAAATTCAAATATGTTTTTCGAAATAATCGAAAAATCGGATTATGCTATATTCCATTCTAATATTAATTAAAAATTATAGATCACTGTAAAAATATAAAAAATAACAACAAAAATACTTTGATTTTTCCAATTATGACGAATTATTAATTTTTTATTTTAGAATTAAAATCGTACACCATAATATATAATTAAGAAAATAGAATTTTATATTCAAGAAAAAGATATTAATTAACATATTTTAAAAAGAAATAAATAATGTAATTTAAACGGATATAATATTTATAAATGTAAATAATATAATACTAATTAATATAATTTAAAAATGAATAATATTAATAAAATCAATCACTAACCGACATAAATACTCGTATTCCCTTTGAGGATATTTCTTAATTATAACTATTAAGTAAACAATTTATTTTGAACAAAAAATCATCATCGGCAAGCAGTTCATTGCTTATACAGCCAAGAGCAGCATTGTTCTGACGCACAGTTTGAAAAGAGAAACAAGGGTAGAAAAGAAAATGATTGATTTCCAAGACAAAAAGAAGATACTTATAAAAAATCCTATATTTTATTCTTGGCGACATATCACTAGTACTTCATGATAGTTTCTCTATGTGATGCATTTAAAATTTTATATTTCGGAAATTGCTACTTTGAAGCCCGTTTTACTATGTTTTTCGGAAGATGTATTAAGTTAACTGATCACAAAACTGCGTTACCTCAATTCAACAACGGTGGCAACTTGTCCATCGGGTGTAATTTTCCTAATGAGATTGAAGTCGCCGACATAGATGGTGCCATCAGGACCGCTTGCTAATGCAACGGGAGCCAAAAGACGCTGAGCCTTCGCCAAGCCATTGCACCTCTGGCATTGAAGAGGTCTTTGTTGGCCATCACCCATAGTGGTCAAAAGTAGCTTTGGCTTGTTCTTTAGGTAGATGTTGTTACCGTCTCCTTTCTGAAGAATACCTGAAAGAATAAAAGGTCGCGTAAGCTAAAAAGAAATACTAATTTCAAATGTCTTGACTGATAAGTAATGTAATTCTTACGCAACAATTTAACTTTCTTGCTGCAGAGGTCTCTTAAGTAGTTTGGTATCTGATACTCTTTCTCAAAAAGATCAAGCTCTTATACACCTTTGTTTGTGAGAATTATCTGGGTAAAAGTAAGCTTATATAGCTTTCGGTTCTTCAAGGCAATGCTGAGGTTTTATTTGAGGTATATTAATTCATGAGGTACTTATTTAGGTATCCGGTGTAGTCTATTCCTCCGTATCTTTTGGATGTTTTTTGCTCAACTTTGTACAATAAAACACGACATTGTCACTTTTTATAATATTTAAATCGTTTTTGAGTTTAAGCTTGAAAAATAGAGAAAAAAAATTCGACGGGAGGCTGTCTCTGCGGAAAGGCCGCTGGGATTGAGGGGCGTAGATTTACTTACCTTTCTCAACTATGACTTTCTATGACTAAAGTAACTATATGTGACTGTAGTACGATGTCCATTCAACCGGTTCGGTTGCCGTAATGGTATTAGGCACGGGAGCATGGGGTGGCGTTCTGTATGTGACTATTAACTCTGTAGTCTATAGTGACTATTAGTCTAGTGTGACTATGTGACTCTATCTATGTAAAATTCTTCGTGAATTTCACCAACTTTGCATCTCGACTGTGACTAAACCGTAATTCCAAATTCTAAAATTCTTTTTGCAATTTTCAATGTCTAGCTTTCTCTGTCAAATGAAACTAAAACCAACTCTCTATAATATTTGGTTACAGAGCTATAAGCGTTTAACTTTATAGCGAAATTCGACGTAATTTAACAATTGAGTAATATTTCGCGCAATCGATGAATGAATTACCTTAGTCTGAGTGCGCGCGCATCTGTCGATGTGACGTCATAAAAAGTTTTCGCGATTTTCGCCAACTTTGCAGCTCGACTGCGACTAAACCGTAATTTAAAATTCTAAAATTCTTTATGAAATCTTCAATGTCCACCTTTTTCTGTCAAATGAACCTAAAATCAACTCTCTATGTTATTTGGTTGAGGAACTATAAGCGTTTAACTTTAGCGCGAAAATGGAAAGACGCAAGTCTACGTCAAAAGTAGTGCCGATATTAACTTCTTTCTTATGATTTCATATCAAAAACCGCTTATGATCATTTATCAAAAACTTATAAAACGTAACTTGTTATGCCAATTTGATAGATGGGTTTCGCTAAAATAGTATTGATTTTTTTCTAAGTATGTGATATCTAACCATAATGTTATTCAGTTTTAAGAGTTATCATAAAGAAATTCAGATGGATTAACTTTATTAATATTGCGGGCAATTTTCTTGACAAATTTCATCTAAGAAAGTTCAGTCAATCATGTTTTCGTTAAAAGAAATATTTAATCCATCTTGACAAAGGATAGGCGTAGAGACTTGCTTAAGGATAAATTAAATAAGTATATCATTACGCAGTAGATTAACAATTTTACTTTCACGTTCTAAGTTCAGATGCCACGTTAACTGTCAGATATCTCAATTCCTTTCTCAAATAGATTGAAATTCAATTCTAACAGCTTCGTTTGTTATAATTATCTGGTAATAAGTAAACCGATTCGTTGAACTAGATTCTTCAAGGTTATGTCCGTTTTTGGAATAAATATCGAGGAATATTAAGGCTAAGCGCATACAGGCAATTCCTTCCGCAACTAAACAGTTTAGTCGGATTGCCTGCACCGCGCGATTTCACGGCGACTAAACTGTTTAGTTGCGACGGGTGCGCATACATGCGATTTTTAATCTCTTTCGATTCTCCATTTTTGGATGCTCTGGCTGTCTTTTCACGCACTGCGCACGCGCTGGGAGCTCCAAAATGATTTTTTTTATAGTGATACAATTTAGTTTTTCTCAAATTCATTTTCAGCTCACGAAGCTATCATTTCAATGATTAGACTGGATGGTGAACTTTCGTTTTCATTGATTTCTTTCTTTATCAAATGCTTTGATGATCATTACTAGTAATAGGCGAGTTCTGTACATAAGCCTATAATTCGAATTTATTAGGTTAATTTTAGGTCAAAACTGAAATCGTGCTCATTTCTGAATTGTTTTCGTTAGTTAAATACGTCCGTATCTTTTAAGTGCCAGCGAATTATCTTTAAGGCCTATAATTAACTCAAGAACTCGCTCTTAGCTCCTGTTCTATGTATTTAATTAAAAAATAATTACTCAATTTTTGCACTCTAGGTACTGTACATATATTTCTTTATTTAAATTACTTTTTTATTTATTGGAATAACTAATATTGCTTTATACATCGAAATTATTTACTGTTTATTAATTAATTACGTAATATTCATTAAAACTTTAAAATAAATCTTTATCTCTTGTGTTTGTTTTTAAACCCAATTTTTCTTAATTCGAACTTTTGGATACATCTAATTTTCATTGTGGATCCCTCAGTTTCAAATTAACCAAATTCGAATTTGATATCAATATTCAATTTACAAATAGTTCGCGGAACAATTTATCAAAGTACATCAGTTTTTTCAGAGTAAAGTAGCCGACTACTACTCTACTAATAATAAAGGAGAATGTGTGTGTGTGTCTTGGCGCTCTACAGGTCAGACCACTTGACTTAGAGCCACTAAATTTGGCACAAACATACTTTGGAGGGTGGGAATGTGCACCTCGGAGCCCTTTTTAAAAATTTTAATTAGAATTTTAATTAAATATTAAGCGAAATTTTGGCGTTTTTCCTTTATAACTTCCGAAAATATTACAGCATAACGCCATCTTGAAAGTGCAAAAAATTACCTTTTCAATGATATCAATTAAGTTGCCGTACAATATTTTCTCTAATTTTAATGTATTTTTAAAAATGTTTTTTGGCATAATTTACTACAATACTCTTCATTGTTGCAACGCAATTCAAACCGTTTTCATTGTTTAAACAAACATTTAATTGCGTGTTTCTCCATCATTGTTGAAAGATAAGGCAATATCTTAATGTTTAATGCTATGTTTTAATCAGCACATTTTCATCCAGTTAATATGAGGCTGGAAGTAAAATGTGCCGCGCCATTTTAAAGTTAAAATCTAATATATATTTTGCAAGAGGAATAAGAGTGAAGTTGATGCCAACAATGTGCAGTTTGATGTTGCATGACACAACCAGTCACTTGACTCTATTAGGGACGTTCATGCAGACAACGAACAGAACAGAGCAAATCTACTGAAAGAACATGGATTAAATGTCTATCACAATTTGAAATTGTTAAGGGAACCATGTATATTAAATTATACATAAGAGATTCCATTGAAATTATATTCCCGGTGAGCAAGCTAGTCGCCGAAGATGGCTAGTACACAATGAATACGAAAAACATAGAATGCGACACGATTCTAAATATCACTAGCTCATTCCAAAAAGCGCACATCACTATAATTAAAATATTTTGTCTATTATTGAAGTATATTGAGTGAATAAATGTTTCATATTTAACAAATGTTAAAAAAAATGTTTCATAGTTTTCAAATGTTTATAGCATAGGTCACATGAGTTAGATTAAGTTTGCCCAAGTGACAGCTTCTCTTGTGACTCAAAATTTTTTTTCACTCAAATTTTGAAACGTAAAATGACTACGTTTTCATTGAAGTCTTTTAAAAAGTCCTATTCAATGATATCTGATTCATCGCTTAGTTGAGAAAAAGGGATGTTGACAAAGAGAGATAAATAATATAAAGGATAAAATTAAAACTACTGATTTCAAAGCATCTGAAATATCAACTAAGAAAATACCAATTGAGCTAATTAAAATTATGTAATAAAACACATGCATTATTAATAAAAATGGAGTAACAATCATTAAAAGTATGCAAATTTATTATTTATTTTAAAAGTAATAACTGATAATAAATTTAGCGCACGCCTTCTTTCTATACACTCAATCAATAATTCCATATCAATCCTAATAATCTCAGCCATTTTTAGAGCTAAATTATTTTAAGAATAGCGCACGCTTCTTTAAAACGCCGTTAAATAAAGCTTTGCGCCAGTTTCTGAGCTCGCTTTGTGACCTTCACCCCTTGAATGAACAGAGCAGAGCAACTGTTTAGTTGAATGTATGCGCTCTCCAGTAGAAACCCATGTACTTTACGATAGTTGTGCGATTCTTTAATCAAAAGACGATCGCTGTGGTTTTACGACTGTTTAGTTGCCGAACTATAAAGTTGCATGTATGCGCACTCTAACTTGAGCCCATGGTCTTTTAACATGCAACTAAACTGTTGCCCGATTAATAATTGCATGTATGCGCATAGCCTAAGATACATTGAAAGAAGAAAGAACATGTAAAAATATATTATTTATCTGGCACCTGAAATTTTTCCCTTCTGGTTGAAGTAATTTGAGATATTTTAATGACAACATAAATTGTATTTGCTCTAATTGTAAATCTTATAAAGAAGAAAAAAAAATCACTTACAGCGTAGATAATCAATATTTTAATTCTACAACCAAAAGAGTAATAATTACGCCATCAGGAAAATTTAATTTGCTAAACAATAAATGTTTGATAATAATTATGCAATGTATTCCTCATATTTCATCAGTTTTATACAAATAAATTCCGTAAATATACGGTTTAGTCTATACTCATAAATATTCAGCTTCCTCTTTCACAATTGTTAATTAACGCGACCTTCTGAATCGAATACCTGATTTGATCAGAAATAAAGTTGACTAATTTATAACTAAAATGCAGCGGATGATTTACACTAAGCAATGCCGCATAATTTAATAAACATAAATATTACATTAATTTTGGCTTTCAATTAAGTAATTTATTACAGAAATGCTTGCAAAAATACAACGATTAATATGACGGAGAATATACATTATAAATCGCGGAAATGAGAAATTGCGCATTTCTAACTGAAGCGGAATAAATTCTTCTGGACCTTATGCCAAAACAATTGTATGTTCCTTCCAAAACTCGGAGATTCATTGATGTTTGTCATGATTAAACCTCATTAGATGTGACTTGCCGGCTGTTACCCCGGGCGAATAAATTACACCGAAATCAATGAAACAGCCCAAACTGTTTGTCTGGTTTGCATCAAAGGCATGAGCGTTGATTTAACTCTGAATAAATCATTCGTAGGAGCGAGAGAAATTCTAGATATGGAGTCGTTAAAGCTGGAAACTGAATTATTTTGAATTAAATTAATTTATTGAATTGCACAGGGCCATTTGATGAGGACCAACGCTTTGACCCAGAATAAAACAAAAGCGTAGTCCTATCATTTGCATGGAATTGTTCTAAGCCGCTGTGATTCTCCCTCCTTTTTTAGGGCGAATTTGCCACCATTTATTAGGCCTGCAAGCAGTTTCTACACTTTTCTAGAAATGAATTAAGGAAGTTCTATTTATAAGGTGAGAGATCTGGTATTTGTTACGCGATAAATATGCATTGCATTTTGGTCGCAGTAATAAATGTTAACCAATGCATACTTGACAATGGTAAAGTGATACGGTTTTGAAATTCAAGTCCAAGTCTCAGTTATATTTCAGTAGAGTAATCACGGAATTAATGATAAACAGATGAGCTAAAGCTATTGATTGCTAGGAATAGTATGCTTCAAAGATTTCAGAATTTTATTTCGTCATAATGTGATGCTAACTGATGGCTAAAGAACAGTGATCCAAATTTTATGAATTCAGTCTTTTATTAATGGCATTATAAACTCTCAAAACAGACATTCTTGTATCGTAAAAGACTAGAAAGATCTGGTTGTCAATCTGTATTTTTTCTATTTGACTTTCATCCATTTATTGGGATTATATGGTACGAAAGAAATTTCTAGGATTTTGCAGCAACAACATAAAGAAATTTAGCCTATATAGTCTAGATATAGATGACAGATCTACTATTTGTGGATTAATTAAGTAATGTATATATCAAACATATTCATAAACATCAATTATGCGTCCGTTATATTGTTCTTATGACACGATTTTGGAATTCAGGTTGCAATTATATTTCAGTAGGAGTAATTGTCGAATTATTGTAGAGAGAAACTACTGGAATTGGAAAACTGCACCATAGAGTCTCTTCCCATCAGTTCTCCCCACAGTATATAACTGAGATCACAGGAAGCTTACATCATAGGATACTATGGAATTCTATCATCTTTAGCACGCATGAAGCTAACAGAGACTGAATGACGTCTGAATGATGTAATGATGTATCTGTGGTGCAGTTTTCTGATTCAGTTATGATGATAGTTCATGATGAAGCTAACAGAGACTGAATCACGTGTGAATGATGTAATGATGTCTCCGCGGCGCAGTTTTCTGATTCAGTTTAACAATGACATAAAAACATCCCATAATAGTTTCATCTATTTCAAAACAATGTTAATTTCGTTAAATCTATAAACTACATTTGAGGTTTGTTCTCAATTATATACAAGGTCAATCTTAATTAACCTACAAATTTGCACTGAAATAACTTCTCAGAATTTCACTAGATGTCGCTAGGAATGTGTGCAATGAGAGAGGGCATAAAAGAAGTCTTTTCATCACTTCCAATCGTTTTCAACATGGCTTCCAAATCGTCATATAGAAGAAAAGATTATATTTTTATTGTTAAAAATATTTGTTCATGTGGTGAAAATGCATCGCTATCCCTATCGAAGTTGCTTTCAACATTTAAAAACCCACCCCAAGCTTTCTAGAGCGATGGTAAAAGATCTGATAAGAAAATTTGAAAGTTTTGCTTATGTTTAAGATGATTTCAAGGGAAGGACTTTTTCACCAGGTTGCGTTATGTGCTACCTCTGAAAAACGATTATCTATCTGCAACGACTAAAGTTATTTCTATTTAACGTGAAACTCACCCTGTATGACGATAATATATGAGTACGCAATTTTCTGGGTTAAAAAAAGAGAATTCTGTTTATTAGAAGCGGGATCCGATATTTGTTGTTCAATAAATATGTATAATGTTTTGATATGTATCCTTATACGTTGAACAATGAAAGCGTGACTATGTTATCATGAAAAAGTATGAAACTCAAGCCAAAGTAGCAGTCATATTTCACTAGAATAATCTCTGAACTAATGATACACCTATGAACTATGTTGAAGATGCATTACTAAGCAATTTATTCAAAGTTGTTTTAATGACATCGGAAACTGATTTCGTCATGTTTTGATGCAATCTGACGGTAAAACCAATTTGATCCAGTTTCCTGTTTTCCGTCTGGCACGAATGGTATAATAAACTGGTAGAAATAATATAATATGTCGCAAAACATTATTTTTACGTACATTGCAATCAACTCGAGCCAAATAATACTATTAAGGGGTACTAAAGTTTCTTAAAGGTTCCGTTAGTCCTTTGTCAAAATCTCAGCTTTATGATCGCAAGAGGATTTCGTGCCGATACTCATTAAATCGATTAAATATCAGATGTTATATTTATGTGGCGTACAGTTTGGAGATGGAAATATAATATTCTCAATATATTATCCCATCCTCAGCAAGCCTCTGTAGCGTTGACGAAATGTTCATGCCGTCTATGTGGAAAATCCTCGGATTAATTTAGTTCAGTTGAGTTCCCGTTTTGTAGCTTCTCGAGAGCTATTTTGGGATGCATCTTGTAATTTTTAACAGCGGTTAGACGGAGAGGATGACACCTGAGCCAGCGCATGATAATTAGGGTGATCGCTCTTCTATGGAGAAAAAAAATTATTATTAATCAAAACCTACTTATGCGGAAAAGATGTTCTATGGTATGGAGATTAAGAGAAAAATAATAAAAAAATTTAAATTCTAAATTTAATACTACCGAAAGGGTTGAATTTTCAAAAAAAAAAATGGAAAAATACTTAATTTTGATTATTGATTATACGATTTTAGATTTGAAATAATTGTTTTTTTTGCAATATAAATAACCAAAAGTGATGATTAATGAGTAGTGAGTAGTATAATGTACATTGCAACATTTTATGACTAAGTTCCCCCTGCCCACACCGTCAAATCAGTCCGGTTAAACAACTAGAGCAGTAGGCAATGACTTTGCGTGTTTTCAGAATTCTTCGAAGGGCTAATTCCCTTATGTGCTTTCTGTCGTCAGCTAGCATTGATATCAGGACATTTTCTGGATGGCCAAAAATCAGTTTCTTTTAATAGCAGGGTCTATGACATCCTTCAAATCATTCGAGAAATAACGCGATAGAACGATTGATTGATGCAAATGCTGAGCCTCAGAGATTAATTATGGTTTCGTTTTGATCTTGAACCACATAGACGCATAGACTTTTGCGATGATTGCCGTTAATGTCAATAAAGCCTCGGATGAATTTTCGTGACCTACATTGAACCTAAGAATTCTGTACGCGATTCTAAGCCACCTTGAGTGGCAAACTTTTCCAGGATTTATCTTCGACAGACTTTCTCTGCAATGTCAGCAGTTTATGACTTCACAAATTTCCATTAAGTACAGTTGATCAGTACTTAAGTCTTTCTTGTTAGTCACTTCACATAGCGTGTTTTCCATTGGCGTGGTTGAAACTGCAAATAGCTTCTCGCATCCGGCCAACGATTTTCTTATTTCTCTCTGGCTCAGGCTCTGGTTCAGGCTTCTGGGCTCAGTTGTGGTTCCATCCACGTGCGCGAAAAGATGACGTAGTGGAAGCTCATTGGCGTGTAACTGGCACACAAACCATTGTAGTGGACGATCCAGGATCAGTTCCATGTTACGTATAATACCTCCTTTGACACCTGCGTTGACAGATGTTCCGTCGCAACCGACTTTGTTACATCTATGTCATTGTCAACGCTTGACAAAAAAAAACTATATATCTTAATATCCAATAATCTTCCAATAATTTGCGCTCTCCCGAAATTTACAGACACATGGCCGATGTACTCAGAGCCAGGTTCTTTTACCAAGCTTATGTGTTCTTCTATTATGACTTTTCTTCTGTTGTCTTCCATTGATAGAGTCCTGTGTTTTCATCCATTGAAGTATAAACCAAACTGGTCATGGTCATAATCTTTTATGACCCGAGACAATAGAGTGGTTTTTGTCTTTGTTCTCCCACGCCGAATTTTATTTCTGTCAACAACGTTCAAAACATTGCTTTCTGAGATAATGCTCACAACTTGAAGCGCAGCTGACACGATGACAGCGCCTACCCGGTCGGAAATACCAAATCGGTCCAATGTTCTAACTGCAGCTAAAACTTTTGTCACTACAAGTAGTCCTGTGTCCATCCAACCGGTACAGTTGCTGCATCAGGCACGAGGACACGGGGCGGCGTTCTGTCACTACAGGTGTGACTGTGAGGAAGATTCCATGAAGTACCACTTCCGACTTATGGAGGAGTGGGAGTATAAAGCAGGAGACAGAAAGAAAGATGGGATTGCCTACTGCTCTAGTTGTTTAACTGGACTGATTTGACGGTGTGGGGAGGGGGAGCTGAGACATAAAATGTTGCAATGTACATTATATTACTCACTACTCATTAATCATCACTTTTGGTTATTTATATTGCAGAAAAAACAATTATTTCAAATCTAAAATAGTATAATCAATAATCAAAATTAAGTATTTTTCCATCTTTTTTGAGAATTCAACCCTTTCGGTAGTATTAAATTTAGAATTTAAATTTTTTTCTTATTTTTCTCTTAATCTCCATACCATAGGACATCTTTTCCGCATAAGTAGGTTTTGATTAATAATAATATTTTTTTAAATCGTATAATCAAAATTAAGTATTTTTCCATTTTTTTTAAAAATTCAACCCTTTCGGTAGTATTAAATTTAGAATTTAAATTTTTTTATTATTTTTCTCTTAATATTCATACCATAGAACATGTTTTCCGCATAAATAGGTTTTGATTAATAATAATATTTTTTTTGAAATCGTATAATCAAAATTCAGTATTTTTCCATTTTTTTCGAAAATTCAACCCCCTTGCGGCAGTATTAAATTTTGAATTAATTTTTTTTACTATTTTTCTCTTAATCTCCATACCATAGAACATCTTTTCCGCATAGGTAGGTTTTGATTAATAATAATTTTTTTTCTCCATAGAAGAGCGATCCACCCTAATTATCATGCGCTGGCTCAGGTGTCATCCTCTCCGCCTAACAGTGGTTAAAAATTACAAGATGCATCCCAAAATAACTCTCGAGAAGCTACAAAAAAAATTTCGATCCACCCTAATGATGATGCTTGACCTTCTAAGGCAGATAAAACATTTTCCGGGGTCACATACACGGCCTTATAGCCTGTGGAACGATGTCTACCATGATATTCCGACTATTAGGCCGAGATCTTACCACCAAGCCATTGCCGCTTTTGAAAGGTCTTCACATCTAATCCTGTTGGAAGATGATTTAAATTTTCCCTCTTATTCTGATTAAATAATTATTCCATTTGATTTCTAGGATTATTCCAGAAAAGCATTCTGTA